>VWZN01018305.1:228341-239777 GCA_013396955.1 Regulus satrapa
GGATGCAGAGCCTGCAGCCGGAGCCCGCCGCTCGCTACCGGAACGTGCTGGAGGCCCTGTGGCGCATCGCCCGCACCGAGGGCGTCTGGCGGCCCATGCGGGGCCTGAACATCACCGCCACCGGCGCCGGGCCGGCGCACGCCCTCTACTTCGCCTGCTACGAAAAGTTAAAAAAGACGCTGAGCGACGTTATCCACGCAGGGGGCAATAGCCATGTGGCCAACGGTACCGGCCCCGCCACGCCGGGGTGGGAGCGGGGTGGGCGCGGCAGGAATGGCGGTCGGGAGGCCCGGTCCCGCCGCGGGGTCGGGGTGCCGTGGATGTCCTAAAGCCCTGTGCTCTCTCCAGCCGTGAGCCAGCCGCACGGTGCCGGGCACGGGGAAGCACCGCTCCGCGCCTGCAGAGCTGCTGCCAGGTATCTGGCCTGAAGCAGGTTAGTGGCCCTGGCTCGGACGGATGGACAGGAGCTGCCCGCAGACCGGCTGGGGCTGGCCGTGGCCCCGCGGGTTGGCAGTGCCAGAGCTCGCCCTAGGAGTGCCACACGGCTTCGGAGCCCGTCTCGCCATGGTGCCCATGGCTCGTCTCAAGGACCTGCCACAGTAGGGGGAGCATGGGGCTGAGGGGAGAGCAGGGCGCGTTCCGCCCTTGGCAGGCGTGCAGCGGAGTGCCAGCGGGCTTCTCCGTGGGACATGGGGACACTCACCATCCTCAGGCCTCCCTGCCAGGTGGTGGCATTGGCCTGTCTCCCAATGAGTGGGCACAAATGAGTTCCGGTCACCCCATGGGACTTGGCAGCTTGTCACCATTTTCTCCCCCTCTTTCTCGATCTCCCTTTGGGTGGGAACTCCTGAGGACCAGCCTACCTTCTGGAAGGGAGATGCAGGCCGCCTTCAGATCTCACCTTTTCCAGGGGCCTCGTCCCGTGCCTTGGCCAGGGACTTGGGGCCGTGCTGGAGTCCCAGGGTCCCTCACCTTTCCCCCCCCTCACATGTGGCAGTTCTTGTTTTGCAGGTGCAGCCGGGTGTGTAGCAACGTTGCTCCACGATGCAGCCATGAACCCTGCTGAAGGTAACGATGATCCTGGCCTGCCGGGGAGGGGAGAATCGGGGTCTTCCCAAGCCTCTTGGGTCCCCTCTGCAGCATAAGGAGTGCTCTTGTTACTTGCCTGACTGCAGAGATTCTTAGGGGGCCCGTGGCTCTAGTTAAGGTGGTTGCCTGTTAGGGACAGGGCGGGTAGAAGACATTAACATGGGAGCACAGCAAACCATGGTTTAGGAGGAACTGGGAGGTCTTTAATCCAGGAGTTTGGCTGGGGACTTACCTGGAGCAGGGAAGAATGCAAGAGAGATGTGATTAGCACTGCCAAAGTCATTCTAAATGTGCGGGAGCTGTGCATTGTTGTATTGAGATCTAGGGAAGAGGTGGTACAGTTGTGGGCCTGTGTTCAAGAGGAAAATTAAAAGAATGGGGTACAAAAACATGCTAGAGAAGTTGGGAGAAGGGAGATTTTGTGAAGTGTCTGGAAGATGCTGATTTTGATGACCCTGGTATATATGAAAAGGTAAAGGGAGTTAGTAATTTTGCTAAGTCCATTAAAGGGGTGGAGAAGGAGAAGCAATGAGAAAAGGCCAGTCATTAAGGTATTTTTCCCTCTTGAAACCGGAGAGCTTGTGATAGTGCAGGCTCCAGCTGATCTGGACACAGATCCTGCCTCCCCACTGCATGGCAGGAGCCCCCGGAGCAGGCAGCTGCCAGGCCGTTGTCATTCCTCCCTGGAGCTTCTTTAGTCATGACCGTAGTAATTGAGCATCTCGTCATTTTTAGCTCCTTACGATCACATTGAGATAGGGGGAGGTAGAACACTGCTGGCCTGTGCTCTGGCCTCCCCTGGCCCGCTCTTGGATGTGTTAGGGGGGTTTGATATCTGAATCTTGCCCCACAGTGGCTGCATTTTGGCAGAGGCTGCTAACAGTTCCCGGCTAGTGGGCTCTGCAATGAGCTGTGGTTATTCTGGGCTGCAGTGGGGGTGGCAGGGGAGGGACCATATTATCCAGATCGAGAGCCGTGTGGGAAATTAGAGACTGGATACCGGGGGGATTCTCTGAATGATAGCTCTGCAGCAGTGGATGGGGAAACATCGGTTGCTTGGGAGCAAGGGTGGGTCTGGACCGTCAGCAGTGGGATATCAGGATGTTCCCTGGGGCTGTGGCATGGGATTGGCTTCATAGTGGTGATGTCTGTGTGACAGCGATGCCTCAGCAGATTCAAATGGCCGGTGTCCTGTCTGGAGACATGTGGGGGGGGCGAGTTGTCTCCCTTCAGCTCTTGGGCCGGTGTGACCAAGCTCCAAGCAGTTGGAGGAAGCCTGTCTTTCTGTTTACCCTTCTCTCTCCTCTTCCCCTCCGTGCCTGGGTCCTGGCTGCCTGTCCCAAGTGGTGAAGCAGAGGATGCAGATGTACAACTCGCCTTACCAGCATGTGACGGACTGTGTACGGGCTGTGTGGCGCAACGAAGGGGCCGGAGCTTTCTACCGCAGCTACACCACCCAGCTCACCATGAACATCCCCTTCCAAGCCATTCACTTCATGACCTACGAGTTCTTGCAAGAGCAGCTCAACCCCCACAGACAGTACAACCCAGGCTCGCACGTGGTCTCCGGAGCCTGCGCGGGGGCTGTCGCTGCTGCCGCCACTACGCCTTTGGACGTTTGCAAAACGCTGCTCAACACCCAGGAGTCCCTGGCCTTGAGCTCCAACATCAGCGGACACATCACAGGCATGGCTAATGCCTTCAGGACGGTGTACCAGGTGGGCGGTGTGACCGCCTACTTCAGAGGGGTCCAGGCCAGAGTCATTTTTCAGATGCCCTCGACGGCGATTGCCTGGTCCGTGTACGAGTTCTTCAAATACATCCTTACCAAGCGCCAGGAGGAGCGTCGGGCTGGGAAGTGATCCAGAGCCAAACGCTGTTCCAGACCTGCCTCACACCCCCTCCTAGTTTGTCTTCTGACCCCTCTCCCTTTCGGTTTGGTTTGTTTGAAGAGAGGGGGCAGCGAAGCCCTTTGGGGTTTAGCGATGCCATTTTTTGCCTGTGGATGCTGCAGCTCTGCTCAGGCTGCACAGCTTGCTCTCTCCTGGGGTCCTCCGAGATGTCCCTCTGGGAGCTGCATTCCAGGTCACATCCCTTGGCACTTTGGTGGAGCTGTGCTCCCGACTTCCCTTAACCATAACATCTCACGCAAAACTCACCCCTGCTCAGAGGGCAAGGCGAATGTCCTGCCTTGCCCCCGGCAGGACCAAGCTGAGCTCACGGTTGCCAAGGAGGGGGTGACAGCGGGATGCTGGGGGCTTTGTCTGGCTTTTGGCTGAAGCAAAGTGTAAGTCTTGGCCGTTGTCTTGTAGCACGCACACGTGATGCTGACTGCCCCGGTGGTGGTGGTGGTGGTGGTGGTGGGCAAGGGGAGGATGGCACTTGAGGAGGGAGCCTGTAGGTTTGTTCTTGTTCCTGCTCTTGACACCTCCAATAAAAACAGTTCTGCTCTATCCTCATGTCCCATTCTTACTCCGTCATGGACCAGTTCCCAGCACTGAGCCTTTCTGACTGTGCCTGGTGCTGAGCTCTTTTGATCAATGCCAGAGCAGGGAGGGAAGAGCAGTCAGGGTGGTGGTGGGAGAAGGGGGCCTCTCAGGCCAAGTTACCCTGGCAGCATGCAGGGATGAGGGTGCCCCCATCCCCTTTGGGCTGCTGGCCTTTGGTCCATCGCCTGCTCTGGTGTGAATTGTGACCCTGCAGGAGATGAGGTTTATGTTCCTCAGCCAGGTAGTCCCATACCCTCAGCATGCTTCCAAACTGCTCCAAATCGAGGTGTTGGCAGGAGGAGTTGGGTGTCAGGAACAGCACAGGAATTTGGTGCTGAGTGAGGCTGGAAGGCTTTGTGCATCTCATACAGGACACTGGCGGCTCAGCAGAGCTTTTGCCCCATAAGTGTGAGTAGTTAGTCTAGTTTGATGCTTGTGAGCATCAAAATTGCTCAAAGTGCTAATATCTTCTCCAATCTAGTGGTAATTAGTAGAATAACTTTATTTTTTTTAACATGTTGTTAGTTGTCTTGATACCAGCTTATTTTAGGGTCCCACCCAACAATGGAGCTGTGAGCTGAGCACTGAAGTATTGCCTTACGGTGCTGACGTGCCCAGAGCAGATCTCTGGCTTTCTTGAGCAAGGTGCTCGTGGGTGATGCCTGACTCTCCCAGTGTGTTCAGGTGTGGCATGTGTCCCACGGAGGCATGCCCATAATAATTCCCTGGAGGAAATGCATTCACAGCCGTGGTATGTGCTGCCGGTGGGTATCTGTGTCGGATCGGAGCTGCTCCAGAGGATCTGCTGGCCTGGCCTGCACGGAAGACTGCTGGAGTGGGCTGGGGTGAGGACAGAGGGGTTTTCCTGTGGCAGGAAAAGCTGCTGGGTGAGCAAGGGGGCCGTGCCACCCTCAGTGGCTTTGGGCTCCAGCACAGCTGGACGGCAGGGACCAGCTGTCCACTGCAGGGCCGGGTGCTTAACACCCTGCCCAACCCCAGCCCTGCATGTGCCTTTCCCTTATGCATCTCTCGGCCTGGAAGCTGAATGACCACCCGTGGGATTTGTGATGGCTGCCTGGCAGGTCTGGGTGTCCCTGGCGCAGAGCAGCCACCGCTCTACAGCCTGGGTCTTCCTGGCTGTGTGCTGTGCCCGTCCTCTGCTCCCCGGCATGGGCTGCAAGCTCTTGGTTCCTGCTTTTTCTGCACGAGCAGAAGGATGAGAATCTCCTTAAAGACACAAAAGCAGCAGGAGGCCAGGAAGTTTAAGTTTTCCCATTATTTCAGGAGCTGGGGCTTTAAGAAATAGTCTGAGGATTTGGCAGCCCTGCAGCTCCTCCACCCAAGAGGAAGAAGCAGAGATGGCTGGGAGAGACCAGGGCAGGATTAGGTTGGAGGGCAGGGCATTAGAAAGGAGGTTGCAGAAGATGGATACAACCGGGCTCTGCCAGGACGGGTTTCTCTGCCCAGGAGCTGAAAGCTGTTGGCAGCAGAGCTGCAGCTTTGCCTTTAGCCCTCACCACGCACTGGGGCAATGACAAACCCCATGGAGGGAAAGGCATAAACAGACTGGGGCTGGGGGGAAATTCACACTATTAAATCCATCAGCTGCTGGAAGAAACTCTATAAATGTCAGTGGACAAAGGCATGATTGAAAGTG
Source organism: Regulus satrapa (assembly GCA_013396955.1). Classification (NCBI taxonomy): domain Eukaryota; kingdom Metazoa; phylum Chordata; class Aves; order Passeriformes; family Regulidae; genus Regulus; species Regulus satrapa. Next base: position 233,577 of record VWZN01018305.1, read on the forward strand.
TCTCTAGGATGTTTTCCAGGAATAACTACACACAGAAGTGCTGGGGGAGGGAATGAGACCCCCAGGAACAGGGAGGTGATAAGTCAGCAGAGCCCAGAAATGCTGCTATGTGAGCAACTCGCCTAAAGGGCTCCCCTGGCAAGGGCACAGCCTTTCTGGTCTCGCGGCGCTTTGCCAGCTTACCCAGCAGCAGCTGGGTGTTTCCCAGTGCAGGCAGCAGCAGCCCTGCTGGGAATGGCACTGCCTGTTCTGGGTTTGGCACTGCAGGGACAGTAGAGCTGCCATGGGGATTTCCAGATATCCCTTGGGCCAGGACACAATGGACAGGAAAAATCCATCCTGCTGCCGTCTCTGAGCTGAATGCCTGACACAAACTAAGGGCTGGCCGTGGCAGCGTGCTGCTGCTCCCCAGCTCTGCCAGGGTGGGGGTGCTCCCTTGCCAGACAAACTGGTTCCTCTGGCACCTTTGGCATGATGAGATGCCTGGAGGCAATGGAGTTATTGGCTGGTTCAGCTCTGGCCACTGCCTTTCCAAGGTCTGATAATGCCTCTCAGTGTAGCCAAGCTGCTCTGGGTCTGTCCTATGGCCTCCTAGGTATTTGGCTGTGCTTCGAGTGAGATCTCTCCTCCTACAGCCTCTTCTGAGTAAAGAGACTATTTTTGGCTTTCCAGTAAGGAAGCAATGCTCAGCCCAGCAGAGTTTTGGAGACAATCCCTTTTCCTTTCACCTCCCTTCAGGACCCCCAGCCACATCCAGCACAGGCGGGGATTTGCTGCCTTGCCTTCCTGTGTCCAGCTGCCCCTTGAGCCCTGTCCTGGTGTGCTCTGGGTCGGGTGAGCCCCGCAGCCCCTGAGCAGGCAGAGCTGGGAAGCACCACTGGCCTGGCCCCGCTCCGGGGCTGCGCAGCTGTGCTATGGCACAAGCCCAAACTATTTCAGGCAGCCTGAGGTTGCTGTGCCAGGAGCAGCCCAGGAGCCCCCAGCTGCCTTCCTGGGGTAACTGGAGATGCCTGCGCTCCTGCAGGTTAAGGGCAGAGCTGGGGTGAGGGAAGCTGGGGCTGAGGGTTCATCTTAGTCAGAGAAAGAAGAGGGGAGACCTCTCCAGTGTCTGTCTTCAGCAGGGGTCGTTTGGCTCCTGAGCTGCCCCTGCCTTCATGACCCACACAGGGCACTGAGGTCCCAGTGCTCAGAAGCTTTTGTCAGCCCAGCTCAGGGGCAGACAGGAGGGCAAGAGCACCACCCTGGAAACCACATCTTTGTGCTCTGCCAGCACCCTGGGCTGCCCTGAGGTGTGCAGCCCCACAGCCCCTCTGCAGTGGGTGCCCTGCTCAGTTGGAGCCCATGGGGAGACTGCAGATGGGCTCCCAGCCTCCCTCCAGAGCCAACCCACCCTGGCTCTGCGATTCCTCAGGGCTGTCTCAGACCCCAATAAAGTCGGACAAGTTCTCATGACCTCCCGGCCTTACAGCAGTGCTAAACACAAGCGCTGGGGCTGCTGGACACAGAGCAGACATTGCCTCTGGTGGGCCTGGGAAACCCCCTCCTGACCCACATTGCTGCCTGGCTTAAACTGAGACACAACTCCGGGCTGGGCTGGTCCCAGCCTGCCTGGCTCTGTCCAAGCATGGCGGTGCAGGGAATAGCCTGAAAGGCTATTTCCTTTCTCGGCAGGGAACACATCCTGAAAGGTAAAGCTGAGGCTGAAAACCTTCTTCCTTGTCTATGGAGAACCACCAGAAGAAGCAATTCCCCAGGCTGGGCTGGGATAGCTCTTGGCATGTCTGCTCTGAGGGGGAGATATTGGGTGAATACCCATACTGAGTGCAGGCTTCTGTGTCAGATTTCCCCCAACAAGGGACTGCAGGCTGGCATCCTGGCTGGAACTGGGGTGTGGGCGGATGGCCTGTTGCACTGGGGAGGTGACAGAGGAGGGGAAGGAGCTGCTCCTGGGCTGGATGGGAGCGGCACAGGGGGGGCAGCTGAGGTCATTCTTGCAAGTGTCCTCACACGGGTGAGGACAGCTCAGGCGTGCTCTGACACTAGAGCTTGGTGTGGGATCATCCTCAGAAGCAGCTGAAGGAATAGCTATTCCAGGAGATTGGTGGAGGCTTCAGCCCTAATCTCCCTGGCCCAGCACGCCTGCAGATATTACACCGACAGCTAGTGTCAGCCCCAGAGAAAGCCTGCAATGCCCCCTGGGGCAATATGGCTTTGGGACTGACACAGGAGACTCCTGGCTGGCACAGACCATGCCTGGCACCGCTAGGTGGGTGCCAGGAGAAATGTAAGTAAGTCCAAGCACCTTTGGATGCCCATTAGACCTGAGCAGTATGTCACCTGGAGCTTTGCCAAGGGCTATAAAAAAGGCAGAGAACTGGGCCCAAACGGGGCTGTGCCTCCATGTGGGACACAGCTCCCTCTGGTGAGGATGCAGCTGTGACAGGCACCAACAGCCATCCTATGTCCTTGGGCAAGATCTTGCAGGGAGGGATCACCTTAGGTGGAAGCTGCAGCAGTGTCAGGGCATCAGGAGTTTTACAGGGACTCGTGGAAATTAGTGAATTGCATCATTTTGGGAAAAAAAAAATAAAAAATCAGCCGAAAATCTTCTGGGTCTGTCACAGAGACTGGGTGCTCGTGCTCAGCTGGGATGACACAGCAAAGCATTGCTCACTAAAGGACCTGCACGATGGCTAGTGGCTGTGAGGGGACACTGGCCTTGTCCCCAGCTCTCCCCTCGCAGCGGGGCACAGGGTGGGTGCGCGCCTTGCTGCTTGCACAGCCCCCAGCAGCGATGCTCCCGCAGGGCTCTGCCCTGGGGACACACCCAGAGCCTGCCCAGAGCCCACGCAACCAGCCCAGCCTTCCCCAGGTCCGGTCTGTCCCGCTGCCCCTCCTGGACACCCTGCCCCGATGCTCCGCAGCCCTCCGAGCCTTGCAGGGGGACTCGGGCACCCCAAAGGAGCCAAGACCGGCTGCAGACCCTCCGCGGGGCGGGTGGCGGGGACAGAAGGTGTCTGTCCCTCCCTGTCCCCGGGCGCTGGCCGATAGATGGCGGTGGCGTATCTCGCTTGGGGACAAGCCCCGGGAGCAAGTGACCCCGTCCCTGCCGGCAGCCCGGGACACCTGAGGATCCCGGGCAGCACCCTGGGACCCCGCTGACCCGGCCTCGGAGAAGGGTCGTCCCCGGAAAAGTGTCAGTGGGTTTTATTTATTGCCTAGGCGGGAGACAGTGGCATGATGTCGCCGGGAAGGGCTCTGGCAGGACACGGGGGCAGCTTTGACCTTCATGCAGCACTCTGCTCCGGAGAGGATGAAGATTCGGTCCCCCTCTGTGGACAGGTCACCTGGATCCTTGGTTGAATCAGGGTGAATCCTTCGTGGGTTACCGGGATCCCTAGTGGCAGCGCTGTGCCTGATCTCACCACGGCAGGAAGAAGAAACAGCTAAACCATGCGAGTCCCGTCACCCTGCTCAGTCAGGTGTAGTCATCTTGTGATGCAGTGACTCATCCACGGACGGGAGCCAGGCCCCTGCCCCTTCTCCCGCAGGCATGCAGCAGGAGAAAGCCTCGCTGGAGGCTCCTTAGCACAACTACCAATATTTTCATTACCTGATCCATGGCTGGCAACAGCTTTCTTGGCACTGGAGAGTTCTTATGTGACAAGCCCACACTGCCATTGCCGGGAGGAGCTCCCAGTATCTCCAGCACCCGACAGCTCCACAGAGCCCCAGTGGCCAAGCGGCCTCGGCAGCTCCCAGCTCAGGGGCTGGGGTGGCTGCAGTGGGAAGCTCTGCAGAGCAGGAGCTGACACTCCAAATAGAGGAGCGAGAGCTGGGCACCACTCTAGCAAACAGTGGGCCCCCAGGCTGCCAACCCAGGCAGCAGGAGGGGGCTATGACCAGGTTAAAATACATGGGACCAGAACTCAGTGATGCCTGCCCAGATCCACGAGCAGCCTGACCGGCCTCACTGGGAGCAGGTGTCTCCCTCTGCACGCAGGTGAGCTCCTTGCTGATGGCCGCAGGTGGGTGGTGGAGACAGAAGGATGAAGGATAAGAGGGGTAGGAATAACCTCAGCAGCAGGGAGGGAGAGAGGAAGGGAAAAAGGTGTCAGGAAGGAGAGGAAACCAGAGCATCTCTGCGGTGCCGTAGAAAGAACAGCACTGCTTCTGTGTGATCCTGAGCATGATGGAAAGGCCACAGAAAATGAGCAGTAACTGGGCTTTGGATGGAGCCTCCCTAGGAGCCACTGGACACAGACAAGTTCTGCTAATGGCCTCCTCCTTGTACAGGAAACATGAATAAAAAACACATCTGGAGCCTGTACACAGAGTGGGTCTGAGGCCTGGGAGTTAAAACCTAGCTGGCCCAAAAGCACCTCCTTTCCTTTAATTCAGAGCAGTTAGAGAATCTCATTCCTGTTTGAAATCAACCAGCTTTCACAGCTCGATTCCCAAAGAGCAGTAAATCCCCCAATCAACCACGAAGAAACACATGCTCTCTCTCTGCCCCTTGTCCATGGCCATCCTCGTCCCTCCCTCCCTGATGTCCCTCTGGCTCTGGCACCACCACATGCAGCTCACCCCGCTGGAGGCATCCCGCTTCAGCCTGGGCTGTGGGGGACAGGGCGCACCATGGGCGGCTGCTGCCTCCAGCACAGCCACGCAGCAACTTCCCTCCATTGTGTCTCCCCTCCCTGGGCAGCCCGTCCAATCTGCAATCTCCCACCATCTCCCTCCCACTGGCCTCTGCCGGCTGTTCCTCCTCTTTGGAGTGTTCCACTTCCGCCACCCTGCTCCGGGCCCTCCAGTGCCGCCGTCTCTCTGGGCTGTTCTGTCCTTCCCATCGGCTCAGGAGCTTTGGGCGAGGCTCTGCAGAAGGGACCCTCCCACTAACCCCTTGCCCTTCCTCCACTCTGAGCCGGTGGGACAGCTGGGATCTGTCCCAGGAATGGGGCTTGCTGTGGTGGACATCTAGAAACTTCCAGCGCCATGCGACATCAGCCGGCAGTCAGGCCTCTCGGAATCCCCGACTGGGCGCTGTTCCAGCTCCGTGGAGGGAGAGAGGGGTCAGGGTTGTGGCCACGTGCGAGTGGAGACTGCTCTGCTGCGGCTGGGTACTGTTGGTTCTGGATCATGCTGGTACTGCCCGGCATCACATCTTGCTGTGAGGTCCCTGGGTGTCCTTTTGCTTTACACAACTGCCCGTGCTCTAGAGACTGTGCCTACAGACCTAGCCGGCGTGTCCCATGCTGGGGCTCTGGTCTCAGCCAGAGGCTCTGGGTGCTGCTGAGATGCAGTGGATTTCTCATCAACTGCCATGTACTTTGAGGGGATACGTTAAGCTGGGAACTCCTCTCACACACCCTGATTTTGGAGGAGCTTCTATTGTGGTTACGGTTCCTCTGGCTTGCACGCTCAAGTATGAACTCACACGGGTCCTCTATTTTTGCAGACAACAGTCTGGCAGAACATGGAGGAAAAATGCAACTCCTTCCTATGGCAGAGACAAATCTCTCCAGCCTGACTACTGCCGCGAAGAAAGCGCATTACCTTTGTTCTTGGCTATCCTGTTTCTACCCACGAGACCACAGGGCCTTAACCACTCATCTCTGAAAGCCAAGAGCAGGGCCTGGGCTTCCTCTCCTGCGACACCTTACTGCCATCCAGCAAACAATCAGCTGGGCGTGCCGCATCCTCTCCCAGCGCCGGCCCCGTGAAGCCTGCCGGCCGCGGGGGTGGCTGGTGGGACAGCGGGGTGCCGTGCTGAGCCAGGCTGGGAGCCGGGGCTTGCGAGTTGCCCACTCTGTCCCCCCGCAGAGGAAAGAATTTCTCCGTTTCCTTTCAAACAGCAAACCCCGAAGGTGCACGTTCGGCTTGAACGGTGGGGATGTGCACCGTGAAACCCGGGGTTAGTAGCGTCAACACGGTGGTTACCTGCTGCTTCTGCGAGGGCAGAGCCTGGTCCTGTGCTCGGGACGGAGGGATCGTCACACAGCACGCGTGGGGAGGACACGGTGGGCACCGCTGGCTCAGGGGGGTACCAGAGCGAGCCCCTGGTCAGCGTTCGTCGCGCCGGCTCCGAGCAGGCTCCGCTGGAAACCCTTTCGGAGAGCCGCGCGTCGCGGCCGGGCGGGCGTGCGGGACGGCACGGGAGAGCTCCCCGCGCCTTCGGTGCCTCCTGCGCCCGGCGTGCCC
>VWZN01018305.1:265349-289469 GCA_013396955.1 Regulus satrapa
CAAGGTCGCGGGGCAGCCCGGCGCCGCTGTCCCCGGTGCCCCGGGCCCGTCCCGCGGGGAGCCGGGCGGCGCAGCGTCCCCCCGGTGCAGTAAGGACGGCTCTCCCTTTCCCGCAGCCTACCGCACGGACGAGGGACAGCCATGGGTCCTGCCGGTGGTGAAGAAGGTGGAGCAGATGATCGCCAACGACAACAGCCTGAACCACGAGTATCTGCCCATCCTGGGCCTGCCCGAGTTCCGGGCCAACGCCTCCCGTATTGCGCTGGGCGATGACAGCCCTGCCATCAAGGAGAAGCGGGTATGTGGGGGACAGGGAGCACTGGGGTCCCCGGGGTGTCTCTACAGCAGACCGAGTGGAAGAGCACAAATCTGTAGAGGTCCTGCATTTTGGCAGGATTTGTCGGTTTCTCAGACACGCTCTTTCTTGATTGTCGCTTACTTGATGAACCCACGCGCTTGAAACTGTGCAAGTAGTTGTGGTATTGGGCAAAAACGGAACGTGGCTTGTGATTGGAATCTGTGTTTTCCTTCATCTTTTAATAGTTTCCCCACAGGAAACCCGAGCCAGATAATATACTACCTTTCCTGGAATAAACTACTAGCTGAGAATCTGTTCTGTGCCAAAACGTAACAGGAATGGCTGGAGTCTATTTATAATGGTAGAAATTGTCAGGATGGGCCTGAGCACTGAAGGAGGTTGAAGACTACTGGAAGGGGATGGCATTCCGACTGGGCTGACCCCAGGGGACACATTTGGGATCCCGTCTCACTCTTGCAAGCGCCTCTGCTTTCTGCACGCTGATAGCGGTGCTGGCCTGGGTGGACAGTGCTGGCAGGTGTCTCTGTTGTTGCAGGTGGGAAGCGTTCAGTCCCTGGGCGGGACGGGCGCTCTGCGGATCGGCGCCGAGTTCCTGAGGCGCTGGTACAATGGCAACAACAACACGGCCACCCCAGTCTACGTCTCGGCTCCATCCTGGGGTGAGTGCTGCTCTCAGGGAGCCCACTGGGTCAGCAAGTGAGGGAGACACAGCCCTGCTCCTTGCAGGGGCCTGGGCGCTGAGGGAGGGCCCTTTCCGTGTGTGTGATGGGAGATGCTGGGGCTGGAAAGGGCAGCTTGCTGGAGATAGGGGATCCTTTTCTGAGAAGTTTTTTTTTTTTTTTTTCCTCAGAGAAAAAACTCTGATGCTTGTGGACAAACGATTAGATTCAGGCCATGGGATAAATACGCAGTGGGAATAAAGCAGGGTGCGTCCTGGTCTTGCACCTTCCCAAAGCCCACAGAGGTCTGGAAAGACCCCACACTGCTCACAGGTCCACATGGGCATGCTGAGGGCGCAGGTCACACACCAAAGTAAGTGAAAGAGGTATTTCTGCTGGCGAGGATGCACATGTGNCCATAATTCTGTGTTTATGGATGCTGGCTTCAAAGATATTAGAACCTATCACTACTGGGATGCTGCCAAGAGGGGTCTGGATCTCCAGGGGCTGCTGAATGACATGGAGGTGAGTAAAACTGGCATGGGGATGGGCTGAGCTTGGTGCTGTACTGTCAGTATCTGCAGCTGGCCGGGAAGTGGATCGCTGCAAAAGAGGCTGTTGCTGCCCAGAGCAGCTCCAGACCTCTCCTTGTGCTGCCCAGTCTCATCCATGTGTGTATGTGACCATGACATGTTCTCTCCTCAGCAAGCCCCGGAGTGCTCCATTTTCATCCTCCATGCCTGTGCACACAACCCAACAGGCACAGACCCTACTCCCGAGCAGTGGAAGCAGATTGCTGCTGTCATGAAGGTATGGGCTGCTGCTGGGGCTAAAGCAGTGCTGAGGGGAAAACAGCCAGAGCATTTGCACCCAAAATGGGCTTTGAGGGGAATGGCATGAGATGTGGCAGAAGCTGAAAGAGTCCCACAAGGCAGGTGTTGAAGGGAGAGGTGGACAACAGGATGCTGGTTGTCTGTGCTCAGAGGAGAGATGCACTGCAGATCTTGTTGTGCCTCCAAGTTCTTGTTATCCTGCTATGTGGAATGGGCTGTAGTGAGGTTTCTCCTGCTGGAAAGATTATCTGCAGGCAGGTGCTGGATACTAGTATATGAAGTGGTGTACTTCTTGTGTCCTCAAATGCAATTTTCTCCTGCATTGACTTTTATTGACCACTTTAGTCTTTTTATTCTTTTAGCCCAGTAGAAAGAAAGTATTTCAGTCTGGTGTTGCTGGACCATGTTTCCTTTGAATTCACACGGAAACTCAATGGTCGTTTTTCCCTCCTACGGGTACTGTGGGGGGTAGAGGAGAGGTTGTGGGGAGGGAATTTCCCTCTAACACTGTTCCTCCTTGCAGCGTCGGAGCCTGTTTCCATTCTTCGACTCGGCGTACCAAGGGTTTGCCTCTGGCAGCCTGGACAAGGATGCCTGGGCTGTGCGATACTTTGTCTCCGAGGGCTTTGAGCTCTTCTGTGCACAGTCGTTTTCCAAGAACTTTGGGCTCTACAGTGAGTGTCTGGCAGTAAGCTGGCCCAGTAGCATCACACCCAGGCAGATGGGGCTGGCATGCTGAGGGGTGGGGAATTCTCTGCTTTGCCACGACGTGTGGAACCGGTGGCTCACATCTCTTGGCTTGTTCGCAGATGAACGAGTGGGGAACCTGACGGTGGTGGGGAAGGATGCGGACAACGTGCAGCGGGTGCTGTCCCAGATGGAGAAGATCGTGCGCACCACTTGGTCCAACCCTCCCTCCCAGGGAGCGCGCATCGTGGCAACTACGCTTTCTTCCCCGCAGCTCTTCGATGAGTGGTACGTGTTGAGAGGGCAGGGGGAGGGAAGCCGTGTCCCCTGAGCGTCAGGCTCAGCCACGTGGCTTCAAAGAGAAAGGGTGCCCGTCCTCACGCTGTGCTTTTCCTGCCTGCTGCAGGAAGGGCAACGTGAAGACAATGGCAGATCGGGTCCTGCTGATGCGGTCAGAGCTCCGGTCGCGGCTGGAGGCCCTTGGGACCCCCGGCACCTGGAACCACATCACAGAGCAGATCGGCATGTTCAGCTTCACGGGCTTGAACCGTAAGTATCGAGTGGCCTGTTGAAGGGAGGATTGAGGGGTTGTGCTGCGGGTGAGCTGGGCTGAAGCAGTCCAAGCAGGAATCTCTCGGTCTCGCTGGAGTTTTGGCATCGCTGCATCTGTGGCTGGGGAGGGATGAAGCGTCACACAGAATTTTAGTGGCCAGTGCTTGAACTTTTCTACTTGTTGTGAAATATTCTGGCTAGTTCTTTGGGCTTTTTTGAGCTGTGGGTCACTGCTCTGACCTGATGTCCAATTGTTTCCCTAGCTAAGCAGGTGGAGTACATGGTGAAGGAAAAACACATCTACCTGATGGCTAGTGGGCGCATCAACATGTGTGGTCTAACTACCAAGAACCTGGACTATGTGGCCAAGTCCATCCATGAAGCTGTCACAAAAATCCAATGAAGCACAACGAACAACCAAACTCACATGAAGTCACCAAAGCTATAGTGTGTAGTCCATGTCTTTCTCTGCTCATGGCTTGCCTTTTCCCACACCTCTTGGGGTTTAATAAAGATGGGAGCAGTGGCTCAATCAGGGGTAATCGTCTTCTGACATTTTTTTAAGTGGTCCTTGCAGTATAGTACACCAGTGCCCCCAGGAGGTGTGGGCAGCATGAGCCACCTCGGCTCTTGTTTCACAACAGCAGCCTGGTCTCCAGGCCCTTAGAGCTGCATCTTTAGCACGTCCAAATCAACTCCATGTAACTGATCATTTTGATCATGGCGAAGTCTGGTGCCAGTGCAATGCACTGTGGGATAACAGCACAGTGGTTGGGATCTCACGTGGCTTGTGAACTAACGTCACTCAGTATTTTGGGGAGGGGTAAAGCTGTTGCTAGCTTCCTCTCTCCACCTGTCCCACCCCTTCCCAATTTCTGAGCCTTATATGAGCAAATATTTGTAATTGTGATAATTGCTGCTTTGTGTTGCTGACATGAAATTAAACCTTTGTCTCTGAACGCTACCCTGCCTTGTATGATGTCGTATCTTCAGACCATATGAAGCAGGCTGAAGCTGAATCCTCAACATCCTGGTTTGTCCACTTGGTTTGTGTCAAGGCTGTCCTTTTCTCTTTCAGGGTGTGTTGCATCTCTGATGATCACACCCACTACTAAAGGGGGAGTCTTCTGGGAGAGTGTTGTTTAGAGCTCCCTGTGTCTACATGAAGCCAACGAGCTCTTCCTCAACTCATCTTGTATTCTTTCTGCTCTGCTGCCCTGTGCTGCCCAGCTCATCCTGCCTGCCTGTCTGTCTGTGGTTGCTTTCTGGATGGTCCAGGGTTTCCAGAGATTTGGCCATCCCTCCCTGGCCCAGGGCTCCTGGGCTGCCCCTTGGGTGTCAAAAAGCAAATCTCTTCTGTTCCTCCTCTTCAGCAGGCCCCTGGTGAAGCCACCATCTACTCCCACTGGCTTCAGTGGGGCCTGCCAGCAACAGCCTGTGTTTCTGGCACCGGAAAGGAGCTGGGACCATCTGTTTCTGCTCTCTGCAGTCACTGCAGATCTATTTGTGAGCTGACAAGAGCAGCCTCCTGACAGGATCTTGTGAAGAAGGGGACAACTCCTTTCCTTGTGTCAGGTAGCAGTAGTCACTGTTACCCTGACGGATTTGCTTGTGCTGCAGCTTAGATAGAAAAGGCAAAACCAGTGCTTTATTGCCTTGTTGTGTTTGCACAGAGTGCATGGGGTCTCTTGTTTCTTCTTTTTGGGTTAGTATTCATGTCATACAAGAGAGTGAACCAGAGGCAGCCTTTCCTCCTCTCTGCAGGTGGGGATCTTTTATCCCTCTTGGTGTCCTTTTACAACAGGGATGGTGGGGAAGTGGTTAAAGGGTTGACTTCTAGGGGCGATCTCAGGAGGAGTTAAGGAACCAATGTGCTTTTGTTATATATGATATTTGCTTACACTTCTGCCCTTACAGACCTTCTGGTGTGAAGGCTGGCCCACCCCATGTGATCTATATCGGTGTTTTGCTAGTCTTACCGGCCTTGTTTTTCCTAGCAAGTGACCTAAATTTCTCCTTTTCTGTGGTGTAAGCTCATTACCAATTATCCCATTTACCATGGCAACAGAGAACAGATTATTCCTTTCCTCTGTACAACAGCTTTTTATGTATTTGAAAACTTCCTCTCTCCCCTTCACATCCTTCACCAGTTAAGATTAAGTGACTCTATTTCCTTCAGCCTTTGGGGTAGGTTGTTTTCCAGCCCTTGCTTTCCTCTGCCCGTTTTTCAATTGCTGTGTGTTTCCTTAGAAGGGCAGTGCCCAGACAGGGCTGCAGTTATTCCAGCTGAAGTTTTATCAGCATGGGTGGACTATGAGATTCCTGTCATTATCTGTCAGGCTGTACTCCAGCACGTGTATCCCACTATTGTGTTTGCAATGGCCTGGCATTAACTCCTGTTTTTCCCCAGTCCTTGTCTGCTCTGCTGGGGCCTATCTCTCTGCTTGCCAAGTGCTCTCCTGGCAGCAGGAGCGACAGAGGGCCCAGGGCAGCACTCACTGACCTGTTCTCTTGGTCCCTTCTAAAGGGATTCAGTGAGGCTAAGTCATGTTGTTCCAGCCACCTCTAGCCCTGGGTGTGAGGGCAGCCTGCCCTGGTGGGAAGGGTTAGCATCTTTCCCTACACCCATGGACACGGAGAGGGCATCGCTCAGGGAAAAATCACTTTTAATGTTGATATCCCCGTTGCGTTGAGCCTCTACAAAAACTACTGACGGGTCTGTCCCACCCCGAGCTCTTGGTGCGAGCCTCCCTCACCCGGGCAGGCGCGTGCGGAGAGGAGGATGGTCCAGCGCAGCAGGGAGGGGGCTGCACTCGGGGCTCAGGGGGCTCCTTGCCCTGTGCCTAGCAGGGCTTCGGGAGTGCTGGGCTGTGTCGATGGTCAGCGTGAGCGGGCGTGTCACCAGGCACGGCACAAACACGTGCCGGGGCCCTGAGCTGCGCGTGGCACCCCCAAATAGCACATTCTCCTCACGGTGGAGACCACACCTTGCAGCACCAGCACCGCGGGGCTCCGGGCCTCGCTGGGATGGGGATGGTAAATGATGTTAAAGGGCAGTTCTGGGTCGGGCTGCCCCTCCCTGCACTGCTTGCAGGGATGCCGTGACAGACACTTTTTCACCTTTCCTTTTTCCACCTCTTCCTTGAGACCAGATGCTACCAGGGAGCGGCTGGGCAAGGGCCCTCGGACTCCAGCTAGCAGGTCCAGGCTGCCTGGGTGGTTCGGCCCTGCCGGGGGTACATCCTTTCTCGCCTGGGGATGGGGCTGTGCACAAGTCCTGCAGGGAGGGGCGGCACGAGCGGGCGGACAGGCAGCGAGCGAGTGCAGACCTCCTGCTGTTGGACACGAGCCTCACGGCAGGAGACCCCCATGCTGCAGACCTGGAAGACACAAGCACAGCCTGGTGCGGGTGGCCAGAGCTTGCCTTCCCTGACATGCTGCTGCTCAAGCCTGCAGCACCTTTCCTAGCCAGGCTCCGGGGTATACTGGTGCAGACACAGGTTTCTAGGGAAAACATGAGCCAAGGTCTTGCTCTGACATCCAGTCTGCTGCTGAGGGCAGACCCTGCTCCATATTCCTTGACCCTCCTCCAGCCCCCACCAACGCACACACCTGCATGGGCTCCAAACCACCACATTCGGCTTTGCTGTCTAAAACTTGATTTTACGCTATTTAAAACGAGTGACTTCCCACTTGCTGGGGAAGAAATGTTGCACCAAGAGGCAGGTTCCTACCTCCAGTCTGCATGGGCCTCCAGCACTGTGCTCTGGCCACGCTGCTGCTCAGGTGATTAATGGGGCGAGATTGGAGCCTTCCTCTGGCGACTTCTCACCTTCCGATGATGTCCGCTGCTTGCGCCCACCTGCAGCAGCAAGGGTGCTTAGGGCCGGGGTGCTGGGAGCCAAGGGTGCCCAGGGCATAGGGTTGGGGTGCATAGGGTTGGGCCAGGACCTAGTGGCTGGCTCTGCCTGAGCTAGCCCTAGGTGCAGTTTTGCCTGCTGCTGAGGTACTGAGAGCGAACTAGGCTGTCTCCTGTTCCACACCAGCCCCATGCAGGGTGTTCCCAGGACAGGGCTGGAGACCAGCTGACACAGGCAGTGAGGTGCTGAGGCAGAGCTCTCCCCTGGGTGTGCCATCCCCGGGTCAGTCACTCACTGAGGGATCTCAGCAGCCTCTTGCTCAGCGCTTCCTCAGAGCTGCTGGGTGATGAGCTGGTCCCGGCCTCTCTACCAGGGGACTCCGCTTCCAGGACAGTCCCGCAGCACTCACTGTCTGCAAAAGCCCAGCATGGCTGCAGCGCCTCAGGGCACCGTGGCCTCGCCGCCCGCGGGGTCAGGCGTGTGTGCCCCCCGGCCAGACTCACTCTGCCGCTTGCTGTTCTCCTCGTTGTCAGCCAGCTCCTCCTGGATGAAGGGGATGCCCTCCATGCGCAGGAACACTGACTCGCTGGGACTGCGCAGCCCCTCAGAGCGGCTGCCTGCAGGGACACAGGGCAGGGAGGTGCTGTGCCCTGGGGCAGGATACCAACTACGGCAGCAGGTCCGACTGCCAGGGACCTCGGGGGACACGAGCGCGAGGCAGTGAGGAATTCCATGCCTGCACACTGGCAGCCGTGTGGACGTGCAGGCATCCACAGGTGTGCGTATGCAAATGCCTGCACTGTATACAAGGCCCACTCCATGTGCAACTGCATCCCAGAGGTGGCGTGTGCATCGTGCCAGAGGGTCCCAGCACAGACCCCCCCTAGGGGACATGCAACGATGACCTGCGGCAGGGAAGGAATGCTGTAGGGTGACTCACACATGATGCTGTTCCTCTCATTCAGGAGGATGGCAGGGTCCTCCTTGGGTGTCTGTGGGGTTCCCCGCGCAGTCGAGGCCTTGGTTGAATCCCTGTCGAAGGCCTCCATGTCGGGGGACTGGGGTGAGCTGTCCATCCGGCTGGCCACCAGCGCGTTGTGGTACTGCTGCCGGGTCACCTGGGCACACAGACGTGCACCCAGCTCAGCGGGCACCGAGCCTCACCAGGACCTCGCGGAGACTTGGTGGCTCCGAACCTCCAGACAGCAGGAGTAAGTGCAGGACTCCTCAGCACCCACTGGGCACCCATCAGGCTCCTGGGGCACAGTGGGGCAGGAGGGCACCCGGACAGGGGTGGCCAGGGTGGGACAGTCCCTGCCAGCCCTGCCCATACCTTGACGAACTGCACGTCGCAGAGGATGTGCACGGAGTAGTCGGGCGTGTAGATGTTGTTGCTGCTGCTGTGGAGCTGCGTGCTGCTGCCTCCATAGTCCTCCCGGTTGGGGGACTCGGAGCGGTTGAGGCCGCTGCAGCGCGACGGTGACCTGTTCACTGCAGGAGGGGACAGCAGAGAGGCAAACACTCACACTGGCTGGCGGCGGCGCCTGGCTTCTCAGTGTCGCTGTACGGCCAAGGTGGACCGGTCGCCTCCAGCAGCCATTCCCCAGGACACACGGGGCTGCCAGGGGCCCTGAGGGGGACCTGCGGCCTGTTCTCCTCAGTGCACGCTGGTGTGGAGACTGTGCCATGTCAGCCCCCCACAAACCGGAGGGACTGGGCAGGACTCTGACCAGCAGAGGTTAGGGCAGCTGCCTGCCTGTCACTGACAGCTCTCCTGTTAACGCTGGCCTTCTGCGCCACATCAGGCACAACTTCTCCTGGTTACAGCTGGCAGTCTCTGAGTATTTGCTTAACCTCCCTCAAGGGCATGCTCCTGTTCATCCCAACCAGGAGGAGAGGCTGCCATGGCAAGCTGGACTGTCACTCACATTGACTGATGGCCTCTGACACACAGTGTGGCCTCTGACACACGGCATGATGGATTTTGTCTAGTCAGTGATTTATTAGGGAACAAAGGCAGCTTGTTCCTTGCATAGGTGACGTCGTGCTGACTTAGCTCTGCTGCTAAAATGACTTTTTATTACCCGGATCACCAGAAAGCAAGGGGGCAGGGCAGCAGGCATGCAGGGCTGCAGTCACTGTCACCAAAAGCAGCAAGCCAAAACCCCAAATGCTAAATGCAGAAAAGTACAGGAAGTGCACGCCAAAGAAAGCCCAAGCTGCCCATGGCTCCTCCTCGTCCCCCACCCCATCCTTCCAGGGATTTGCATCATACTGGGGAGGCTGTGGCAGGACTGGTGTCCCCAGTCTGCCACCAATGCTCCAAGCAGTGAGGGACTGCCCAGGGGTGCTGTGGGTACTGTCCAGCATGCAGGGTGGAGGGGGCTTGGAGCACTGTGGACAGGGTGCTGGGAAGAGCCTGTCCCATGCAGAGGAGCCTGGCTAAAGCCATGCCCTGTTACCTGGAGAGCCAGCCAGGGAGTCCCCTCTACTGAAGGCGAAAGTACGGGACACTGAGACAGGCACTGCAGAGAGAGGGAGGGAGAAGGAAGGAGGGACCCAGGGGAAAGGTGAGGGATGGAGATGAGGGTGGGACACAGACCAAGAGGAAGAATAAGAAAAAAAAAATCATGTGGTAGCATGGCTGAGCTGGGCTGAGCTCCCACTGCTGTCTCCAGCATCCCTTCCCACCCCTTTTACACCATCCTGCTTCTGCTCTGGAGAAGTGCTCGTCAGTCCTGGGGACAGGGCCACCAGCAGGAACACAGACTTGAAGGTTATTCTGTGATGAGGTAAGGAAAGGTGAGACTGGCAGGGGGGAACCTGCTCCTGCAAGGCCTGTCTGCAGAGCCACACAACTCCCTGGAGCCCTGGCATGGGTAGAAAGCATCTTTCCTCCATGAATTAAGTGCCCTTTACCAGCCATTGCCAGGATAGGGGACTTTGTGCTCAGCTTATGCCACCTGGGAAATGCAGGGAAGCCAAATCACTGCACTTGGTATCTGGGATGCTTCTGTGTGTGCGGACACATGGCAGAGAAGGAAAATGTTCCACAAAAGTCGCTGCTCCAGCCCCATGGCTGCAGGCAGGGGCTAACAGATGCTCTCCAGGGTGATGCAAAGCAAAGGGATTCCTATCAGGCTGCCTGCAGTTCCTTGCAAGGTCCTGTGTCTCAACAGGATGGTGCCGAGAAGAGCTACCCCCAGGGGCTGATCCTTGCAGGAGCTGCAAGAAGGCAGGACCTGCATCTGGGGCTGCCTGACCCATTGCCACAGAGAAGGTAAATCATAGACACTCACTTTTCATGTTTTATTGCCACGGGTTACAGCAGCAGTGACAATTTCTAGGGCAGGCCATCCCCCCTCCTGGTGATTGCTGCTCTCCACAGCATTCCTGGGCCATGCCACAGGGGATAGGGGAGCACAGAGAGACCAACAGGGTGAGTGATGCACTCACTCTGTATCACTTCCCAATCTCTGCTTTCACCACTGCTATTGCCCACCTCGACAGCAGTGGGAGATGTGAGCCTGCTGGCTGCCAGCCCCCTCCTCCAGCCATTGCCATGACTCCCCCAGCTGCCAGCCCTCCTGCCCGAGGTGTCCTGCCCTACCTGCAGCCACTGTGCCTGCAGCACAACTGCAACACTCTAGGAACTATCTGCTGCCTATGCGAATAATGTTTAAAACTGCTTCAAATGTAAAACCCCCAGGAAATTTGCCCTGCAGTCCCCTTTTCTAATCTCCCTGCTGTTCCCCCAGGAATTCCTGTTCTGTGTCCTCTCCGGAATCAAAACCTTCTGCAAATATAAAAGACACCAGCGTGAAGCGCTGCCCAGAATGACCTTGTCCTGATGGGAGCAAAGGATGAGTTGATAAACACTGGCAGTGACTCCCTGCTCCCACTGCCTGAGCCTCCCACAGCATTTGTCACCACTCAGCACCAATGCCAAAGATCAGTTTGTGATAAAACAGTTACATAACAACAGTTAATTAATAACAAACTGTTAAATGCTCAAGGTTGATGTCTGAATTCTCAGCTGTGATACTCTACTCACACTTCTTTCTTCTAGGCTTTCCTTCAAGGAGGAAAGAGGATGCCAGCCTCCACCACAAGGGACATTCCCTGTCACCTCTGCCTCCTAGCCTGCTTCCTTGCTGGCCAGGGGTGAGGCACAGTCCACTGCAGGCAGGAATGGCTGCATGGCAGGAAACACCTCATGGCAGTGCCATGCCTGAGCGCTGGGAGCAGAGGAGCCCCGAGCAGCAGCGTCCCGGCAGGCGGCACTGCAGACACGCGTGGCTGTTCTGACAGCTCCCGCTGCAGCTTCTGCCCTGCCTGGTCCAAGACCTGTGGGCAGCACTCGCTGCCTGAGCCCCAGCGGGCCCGTGAGGATTGTCACCTAGGATTCAGGACACTGGGCCATCCATCCAGCAACACCCTGGCAGAGATTGGCCACGTCATTGATTTCCTTTGTCCGAACTGACCGCACTCTGGACACACAGCAAAGCAGGAATGTGCACTGAGGGGCTAATCCATCAGTCCATGAGCCAGCCAGCCTTTTGCACGGAGGCAGAGCAAGCAGCAGGAAATGGGGGAACCCTAGAGCTGCAGAAAGACTGGGACCCACCGGAGTGAGCCACCTGCCCCAAGAGTTCCTTGATGTTCCCCTTGTTCTCTTGATGACATTCCTCTTTATGTCTCCCTAAAGATTGGATTTAGTAGGTCCCTGTTTTGATTGGGCAGGTAGAGCATCTTGGCTTACCATCAGCACTGCAGATCTGACTGCAACATCTGGGGTTGGGATGAAGGATGTGATGGACTGGGATCGGGCAGCACCTCAGCCTGCTCCTGAGCCACCAGGGACTAAACATTTGCAGGTGATACCTCTCAGTCTCCCCTCATAAGAGCTCTCCCTTAACTCTTGCAAGCAGGGGATCTGCTTCTGAAGCCATCAGCTCTGCAAGCAGGGAATTTGTTGGCACTCTGCCGGGAGGGAATTTATTTGCACTGGGGTATCTACTCATCTAATTTCCCACCATCATGTGCAAATAGCTCACATGTAAATGAACTCATCCCTGCAATTCCCAAGCAGCCCAATGTAGGGCCTGAGTTCAGGTTTTACCCTGAGCCTCAGGAAGGCAAGTTGGTCTAGAGCTGTTATGCTGAGACCTAGAATGAGCCTAACACCCACGTGTGGGCACTGCCCCTTGCAATGTCAGCTGTGCTGGTCCCACCAGCAGAGACCAGGCACATGGTAGAAACTTCAAAAGGACATCAAAGGGACCTCAAAGGGACCTCCAATTCACTCTGTGGGGACTTTGCTGCATCAGCCCCTCAGCATGTTGTTTCTCTGTCTACCTCAGCACAGCTGAGCTGTTTTGTATGGGGAGAAAAGCCATCGCTCCTCCAGCCAGCAAGTGCTGCAGAGAGGTTTTAGGGCCTCAGCCTGTCCCGAAATACTTACGTAGGAAGGAGGATCCTGCCAGGCTTCCCATTTTTCGCACATCGTTTTCTGAAACAACAGTGGGAGGTGTGGGAATAGCAGAGGAAGGGTTCCTGAAGCAGGGCTACCCCACCCCGTGGCCAGACCCTTCTCCTGGCACCAGCTGGTTTAGTCTCCATGGATGCTGCTGAAGCAAAGGCAGGGCCAGAGGGAGCCCAGAGACCTCACCTGAGGAGACAACAGCCATGATGGCAGGGACGCCATAGTAGGTGAACGCCCCATTCTCAAACCGCAGTCCTTCCTTGCCGACTTCCACCTGCACTTTCCCCTGGAAGGAGGAGGAAAACCCTCTCAGACAGGCACCCTATGCTCCTGACCCACCCAGGGCTTCAGGGACCCCTGCCACCCCATACAAGAGGATCTTTGCTGACAGCAACAGCCTAGAACAAGGTGGCAAGGAGAAAACAGGGCCATGCCCTGCCACTGCTGCCCCAGGCACCTGCAGGATGAGGACAAAGTAGTCGACCGGGCGGTTGCGCTGGTAGAGGTAATGCTCCGCTGCCTTCTTGTTCTTCCGGTCATACTTGAGCTCCTGAATGACATTGGGGTGTTTCAAGAGCCGCAGCAGGATCTTCTCAGAGAGGTAGGGGGACTTGAAAGGCTCCACTTCTAGAGGGGAGACAACACACACATGCTATGCTCAAGCAGGTCTGGGGTTGCTGGGAACCCCTCATCCTCTGAGCCCCGCTCCTGCAACCAAAGCACCCACTGCCAAGAGGGGAGCCAAATGCACACCCACACTGGCAGGGCAGTGGAATGTCCAGGTTGTAGGTTCAGGCAGGTGGAAATTGCTCAGTGGGGGGGAGCCCGACCCAGGAACGGCTTAGGGATACCCGGTAGGGCTGGTGCTGCAGGGCTTGCACAAGGGCACGCGTACCTGTTGCCATGAACCGATGGGTAGCCAGGAGGAGCTGTGGGGAGATCTTCACCTTCATCTCACTCTCTGAGAGCCTGAAGATAGAGAAATCCTGGGGCTTGCGTCCCCGCTGGGGAACCCGCTCCTTCTTCCGATTGTCAGCTGCAGGCAGAGCAGAGCTGTCACCCGCCTGCAGCAGCCACGGAGCTGCTGCAGCTGCAGGGCCCCACCTCATATGCACACTTATGGACAGGCACGTCTCGCTGCACCCTGTGGCTGGGCTGCTGTGGGGCAGCAGATGGAGCAGTGGGGCGCATAAAACCTGCCATGCATTCAGCCTCAGGAGCAGGATTGTGAAACACACTTATTTCTCAGGAACAAGCCCTAGGTTTTCCTGGCTGGATGCATCACCCAGAGTTGCGAATGAGCTTGGGAACCACCCATTTCATGCCCAACACAGATGTTCCAAGGTCAGGCCATACCCAGCCACCTGCTGCTGATGCTGGTACTTCTCTATCTTGAGCATTCAAGACTCCCTAACACTTGACCAACACCCCTCCATCATTCTTGTCTTTCCCATCATGACAGCAAATTACTCTGGGGAAGGACCACAGTTTGCTCTGGCCGTTTCCTACCCATGTCCGTCTGTCTGTGCAGGCTCCCACCCAGGCTCCTGCAACCACAGTAGCTGTTCTGGGACACTAACTGTACAGATCTGTCTCATCCAGGATCTCAGACTTGATGATCTCCTCAATGACATCTTCCAGGGTGACAATGCCCATCACCTCGTAGAACGGGTCTCCTTCCCCTTCGTTGTTCACCCGCTGCACGATGGCCAGGTGGGACTTTCCTGCAGGGGAAAAGCAGAGTGGCAGTGAGACACCTGCCCTGGTGATCCTGACAGGGATCCCCAGGGATGGGCAGGCAGGTGGGCAGGGTTTGGTGGGAGGCACAGATCACAGCAGACACTGTCACCCAAGCCCACCCAAGTGTGCTAACCCGAGAAGGGCTGGACATACAGCCCAGCCTAACACTGCAGCTGCTGTCCAGACTGATTTGTAGATGTAGGCTCTTTTTAGGGGCCACCTTCTCTCTCTATCCAGGCTGTGAGTCACTCTGTTCAGCTCTTTGAAAGCCTCCTGTGCAGGAATGAAGTGTATATTATACCAGCTCTTCCTTACCCTCAGCTTCATTGGCACGGAACATCTCTTAGCAGAGCAATGAGACAATGTTCTCCAACATAGAAATGTGAATGTGTCCTTGGCTCTACTGATTTTCCATATCCTCCTGGTGTTTTCTTATTCTGTTGCTAATTATCTTTCCTATTAAATTGCCAGGAACAGCTCCCCCTCATCTTTCTATCCATCACTATGTAGACCAATACTAAGGTTTTTCTTAAAATACAGGCAAAGCCTCCATCTCCTTGAAACAGCAGCTGTATTTTATGCAGAAACATGTATGCTTGTTTGCAGCTTTCAGCCCAGCTCCTGCAGAATTCTTGGGTGAACCATCTGGATGCAGACACTAAAAATTTTTCAAGCCATCAGCTTGCACCTGAAATTCTTCTCCAAGCCCTGCCCTTGACAGCATCTTTTCTATGTTACCTTAAACAAGCAGAATCGAACCAGGACCTTCAGCTGCAATGATGGTGACTCCTGCTTGGAAGTTCCAGTGTTCTCGGATCAGTTTCAGCTTCCTCACTTGTCCCTTGTAAGCTGGCAGCCTTACTGACACATTCTCAAGTTTCTGGGTTTTGGCATACTTGAAACATTTCTATTTGTTTTTGCATGTCCAGCTCTCTGTAAGTTGTTTTGACTTTTCCAACATCTCCCTTCCTTTACTGGCTATTCTGATTTATGGTCCTGCTCAGCATCTTGACCAGAACCTAACTTCCAAGCCACAAACAACTTCTGGGTTTCTAGCTCCAACCATGTGCCTGCCAATGAACAGCACTGGGTTTCTTACTGCCCGTGTGGCTCCCACGCTGCTCAGCGGTGCACACAGATTCTGAACCTCTAGTTTTACTTAAAACCACCCTCAGTGGCACCACAGCCAAAAACTTCTGCTCCTTCTGTTTGCTCTGCATCTCTGGGCTCTCCTGTTGCAATGCCTGCACAGACCCAGAAGTACTGGCGAGCTGCTAACACCTTATTTTCCCCCTGGGCTCAGAGCTGAGCTCCTTGAGCAGCAACGGTCACCCGGAACGGGGGCAGGTCCCCTCTGCTGTGCAGCTGCCTCTGCATCCCCTTCTCCCATAAACCCATCCCAGAAGCTCTCCTGCTGCTCCCGACAAGGGATGTGAGCAGTTCTCATGCATAAAGATGTGACAGGGTGGGCTCCTGCCGGGTGCGAGCTCCTTCCTTACCCGCAGTGCCCCTGGCTTGTCCCTGCAGAGGGACAGGCACACCCAGAGCAGCCCGGCAGCCCCACAAAAACGGGGATCAGGTGACCTTCAAATAACCCTGCCCTGGATCTGAGGGGAGCAGACGACATTTCTCAGCTGAAGATCAGCACTATACATTTCTCACAGCAAATCTTGGGCATTTTCCACAGTATAAATTCCCTCCTCCTCATACCAAGCTTTTATTGCAAGATTTCAGAGAGCAGCTCGCTGCCTCCCACGCCTACAGATTTAGAAATGAGAACATAACATTGCAGCAAGTAGCACTGACATGCACTTTAAAAAACCAAAACAATAGCCCTGGGGCACTGAAAATTCAGAATGTTCTTTGGACTGGGCTATTTCACTCCTTTCATACGTAGGTTTGTGCAACTTTTCTGTTCAGTGGGTAATAAAGCAACACGTCACTTAAAAAGAAAAAAGCGGAGGGGTTGGCTGCAAGACAGCAGGAACAGCTACATTTCATCTTAGCAAAGTCCAGCTTTTGAAAATGTCTCCTTTGCCAAACTCTGCTCCCAAACACTGGGGCCATCTGGTCTCCTACATGTCCTCGGGTGAGTGAGGAAAGGGAAAAAGTTATTTCTTTTGGCTGAGAGCTTGTTGTTAATGACATTTACATGCAACCCAAAACCACCAAGCCCTTACAAAAAGCTTAGGTGCTACTTAAAGGCAGTCAGAGAGTGATGGAGGCAATTCTTTTTTTGGCCAAACACCTACATTGACGCTGCAATTTACACTAGAAATGTGATTCAACTCCATGTTCACATAGCTGCAAATGAGATTATTTAGAAATAACCCAGCAGCATTAGCCTGGAAGGAGACCCATGGTTTCACTGCGCTGGGGGCAGAGCCAGTAGGGCTGTTAGAGCACTCCAGAGTTCTTTATTTTCACAGAAAATAAACACTTGTATTCATACTCCAAACCCCAGGTTCACGTTTCCAGGCTAATACCCATGTTTGAAATGGAGCACGTGCCCAAGAATGGAAAACTGTTGCAGTTCAGTGTGGTTGCTGCTGCCCGTACCGAGAGCTGACCCCAGCCCAGGCCTGGCCAGCTGCTATCCATGTCACAAAAAGCCCTCCATGCCAGCCAGTCCCAGACCTTTAATCGAGTGCTGCTCACAGCTGCTCCCCTCTGGGAGAGGGCTGACATGCTCCAATTTCCCACCTGAGGAACATAAGATCATTTGCAGAGTTGTGCCCCACCTCCCTGACCTGACTGGGTCCTGGATCTCCTCCCATCAGCTGGTTAGACTCCATAAATTTTGGTGGGGGGCTTGCAGGTGCCTTGGCTGTGCGGTCATGGCTTGTTCCCTCCTGGGCAATGCTGCCAAGCTCAGCTCTACCCCTCTGCCCAGCCCTGGGAGCTGTTACACCTGCACAGGAGGAAAAGCCCTGGCCTCCAGAGCACGTAGAAGGGCAGAATCTGGGCAAGGAGATGGAAGCAATGTCTAAGGGAGGGTGGCAAAGGGACAGACCTGGGGATGCCAGAGGGGTCACATTTGCCCTTATCCAGCAGGTCAGCCCCAGTGGGAACACAACACAGGGAGATAAATCATTTAAACCAACCACCAAAGTTGATCTAAACCAGCTTTAAGATCTGTAGAACCGATTCCAAAAGCCGTGCTATTGTAACCACTGCTCGATAGCTTAAACGAGATGAATTATAAGGGTGAGCTGCTTCCCCACCAGCAAGCTGTCACATGTGAACTTTACAGGGCTGTCGCTGATGCAGGAAAGCACAGTGAAACACTTGAGAATCAAAGCCTTGGTTTGGCAAATGCTAGAACAAATGGGCAATTAACTTCCCTTGTGTGAGCAGCTCTGCCGGCCTCCGCAGGACTGCTCTTGCACAGGAAGTCTATAGGTGATTAAGTGTCTGCTCAGCATGGGATACAACTGCACTAAATTCTTTATGAGCTACATGAAATCTGCTCTTTTCAAACAACAGCTTCGGTGGAAAGTTAATGCCTCAAAATGCTAAATTACAGAGCTAATATAAACAGCTGAGAGCTTCCAGATGGAGCAAGCATCTGAACAGATATGCAAAGCTTTTATGCCCATTTTTAGGAGCCTTGTTTTACATAGGCACCTAAATGACCTTGAGCTCATAGATCCACCTCAAAGTATCTTCCCCAATGAGGGAATGGGGTCTGAACACATGGAAATGCCTTGACTTCTGGGAAAGAAAGTGCTGTTGGGTTCAAATATAGCCCAGACTACCTCTTTTATCATTTTTTATATAGGGACTCTGCCAGAGGAATGATAAAGATGCTTTGACCTTGTCTCTTGTTCCACAGGATGAACATTCTGAGCATGAAATTAATTTTCATAAATTTTACTGTAAGATCCAAAGCTGTTATTAGGAGATCAAAGGTACAGGCATAAACCTGTGCCTGAACCATGTACAGTTACAGAATGGAAGGGGGAAAAAAAAAAGAGTAATTTTAAAATAAGGTTGATTTGTGAAACACCTATGATGTAACTGAAATCTATTTTCTGTGTGCTTTTCTCCAGAGCTCTCTGCAGGGGCTGCCAGCATCTCCGTGCCCTCTTGCCGACCTGCATCTGAAGAAAGTGGGACCCCGAATTGAACACTTTGAGCTGGAAATGTGTGTGACTGTGATCCTGTGTTACCACAACTCTGTGCCATGGGTGAAGGCACACACTGTGTCTAGAGAAATGCACATCTAAGCAGGGGAGAAATAACCAAGAGGGCTGCAGGGTGACCCAGCTCTACAGGAATAAGAGCTATGTAAAGGAAAAACTATAAATCCTAACCTAACCCAGACCTTTCTCGGAGACAAAAACTTCACCTGCTTACATCTGTCTGTAGCCTTTCCCATATTCTCTTTTTGGGCTTTTCCTAATCCTAAGGGAACCTGTAAAAAAAGATGGAATGTTTGGAATAGCTGATCTATTACTAATTGCAGATCAGGAGGGCAAGGAGAAGATTAGAGAGGACACGGAATCTCATCTTCCATTTGTTGTGCAACAGGATCCTGAACTCCTGGGTACCCAACAGCTCAGTATGAAGGTGCCTTTGACAGCTACGAAGAGGGAAGCGGGTGGCAGAGTGCCCTTTCCCCCAAGAACCTGGCTCCCTTCTTGCTTTGCTGAATGCCTGCCCGGAGCAGGCCTAATCCTGGGATTATTGGGGTGGAGTAGAGCAGTCCTGGGTTTACTCTGTAAGATTTAGCACAGTTTAGCAGGAAAAGCACAGTAATGTTTCAGGCAGAACTGCAGCATGAGACACTAAGACCATTTTTTGTCTATCCTCAACTCACTCTCAGCCTGGCAATCACATTCCAGGGGACATGTAGGTGATAGTTTCTGGGTAAAACTGGTTCCTTAGCCCCTACATTCCTTAACCCCTACAACTGCCTTGGGAGATCACTGCTTCAGCTCAGCAGAGTGACTATAACACTTGCAGAAATCTCTTGAAGGCTGAGTGGAATTTGAAGCAACACTGTGTGCTTATCATGCCTGTGGGATCAGAAAGGTGGTACAAAAAGCATCTGAAATGGTACTGACCCCAATTCCTGGCAAATGTAAGCACCTTCTCCAGCTACATTCAAATTGCAGAAGTCTAACAGAGGCTGTAGAGCATTTTGAAATGTGAAGACAGACCCTAGGGCAGAGCTCTCCTCCACAGAACAGACTGTTTCCCCTGTTAAACCTGAAAGTTTGGGGGTTGGATAATTTATTTTTAGTAACTCTTAAGAGATGCCAAGCCACAGAAGGCTAATTTGAGTTCCAGTTCAGCCTCTGCCCTGCTACAGGAAAGTGAACATTAAGAGCAAATTTCTACTGTTCCTCTAACAAAATTACTTGCGGAAAGGTGCCGGTGCTGCATAAAGACCACTCCAAAAAAATCAGCCAACAAAACCCATGAACAACTTGAGGAAGGGACAAGACTGACTTCCCAGAGGCACCACAAAGCGAGGAGGTGGACCTCACAGAAGAGGTTCCCATGAGGAGTTATCTCACTGGCCTGGAGCTGCAACATGCATTGCTTGGCTGTCTTCAAGAAAGGAGGAGAAACAGATTGTATCACCCACAACATTTCACACTGAATAAATGCATAAACCCTTCCTCAAAGCTCTATATTCCCTAGGTAAAGTTTATCCTACAGAAAGCTCATCTGCCTCCCGACATAGCTTTAGCTTGCTCACTATGGAGCAAGTATTTTTTTGGGAGCTCAGAATGAAGCCAGGTACCCCGAGGTGTACCAATACAAATTCCCAAGAGATCATCTCCCAGTTTTTTTCACTCCTTCAGTATTTTCACCTTCTTTCACCGCTGCAGGTGGTAAAATTACTGTACTGGTATGTATTTTCTTATTTCTAGTGAAAATTTTGTGTGGGGTCCTTCACTTAGCACTTTAGTTAATGCTGCACAATGTCATATGCCTTCTGTAAAAGACCGTGTCTACCTTCCCTGAAAAGATGGCAAATTGAGTGTCCAGCCCTCATTATTCCTGAGTTCTTTTTGCTGAGTTTCACTGAGAAGATGAAGTCGAAACCACAGTGCAGCATGAGTTTTTCCTTCCTTCAGCTGAGCTTCACGCTGCTGTAATGTTGTTTTTCTGTATGGTTTTTGCAGTTGCCCTCATTTGGACGGCGGGTTGAAGTCTACACTATTCTCTTGCAGGCCAGACCACCCCTCTGCTGCTGTTCGGAGTCTTCTCTGGGTTTTTCCCATCAGGTCCCCCAATTTAACCACCTCTGTGCAGGAACCAGTGCTGAAAGAGCAATCACAGCAGGGCTGTGGAAAGGCAAACTCTGTGAAGAGTTTGACCAGTGCTGCTGTGTTGGAGCAGGGGCCAGGTTTTGTTAACCAGGAGCTCCCAGCTGCGCTCAGGCACCATAACCACACCGGGGCTGCTGAGTGTACCCTACTATTTCACACAACTCAAATGCTGAATTAAATGAAAAGCTGATGCTTCAGGTCTGTGGAAGGTAATCCTTCCACACAAGGTCCTGCTGGGGGAGAGGCAGTTTGTGACGCATCTGTGGACTAAAATCAAGGTAAACCCCGATGCATCTAATGGAACTGTACTCAAACAAGGTTAGTGTGAGCATACCTAGAGACAAATGAAGGAAAGCTTCCTCTCAAACCCTGCTACAGAAGATCAAAGAGGAAAAAAGGCTGATTTTCTTCATGGCTGGGACAGAACAGCAAGAGAAAAGAAATGCCTCAGGTAAACAAGGATAATAGTGAGGTATCAGTGAGGAGGAGACATAAAATTAAAGTGCTGTCGGAGGTGTGAGCAAGAGTCCCAAAGTGCTGCATTTAATCCCTGACATCCTTACTGACATTTTCAGTTGTTATAGGTAAATGTTTGTGTACTGTGGCAAGGAGCTCTGGCAGTGAAATTGTGTTACTTACACATTATGCACAAAAAATGACATTATGGGCATAGTGGATGTGGTAAAACATTAATCATTAGTGAAGCAGATCAGAAGTACATATGCTATCCAGGAAAGAAGGATAAAAATGTTATAGGTATTTTGTATAAATGTTATAATAACAAAAAGAAATAAAAGACACAAAAATTGTTTGAGTCGATCATGAGTAAAGGAAAGAAGAGCTGGCTTTTCTAAAGGCTTGTGAGGGACACAAGGGCCTGGAGGTGGTTATTAATGCCCATCCTTACCAGAGATTTTAATTTCCTAGAAAGAGGCTGGGCTTTATCAGTGGGAACATTTGCTGTCCTGCAGGCACCTTGGATGTGTGAAGTGATGAATGCCTTCATTAAACACTCGCTGAGCCAACAAGCAATCAGCCTACTTTCTAATTAGTGAAGGTGTCTCAGAAGACCTGGCCATGGAAAGCAACCTTGATTGGATCAAACAAGATACTTCACCATAATTCAAACGGACACAGAAAAGGAGACAGTGATAAAGATTCTTAATTGCAAACGGGAAATCTTTATTTTAGAAATTAAATAGTCAAGTGAACAGGGCTGACGCAGCGGTGGATGGGGCTGAAGGCAGCTGGGAGCTAACATCTGTCACAGTGTGGGAGCCAGCATGAGAACCTGTATTTGGAACTGGAAAAATAGAATTTAGGAGGGTTCAGGGCTGGGCTGGGGGGTAACTATTTGCAAATTCAGGGTGCCAGGGGTGACAAAATGCCTACAAATAGAGGAAAGATGAATCAGAAGAAAACATCAATTCTTGGGAAGAAGAACATTTGGGGATAGAGCTGAAATTGCTAAACATCATGCAGAGTTAAATACAAAGACCAAAAGCAAAGCTTTTCGGCCATGTAGTTTAGAAAAGAAAAGGAGAAGTGAAGTGGGAGCAGAAAAAGGGTTTAGGGAGAGTTCTAAATAGGGGCTCTGGCAAAACATCCCAGAAGGCCACAATGGCAGACAGATATATAGGAGGAAGAACCTGAAGTGTTACGCCAAGAGTTTAATGAAGCAGAGTTACAGAAGGATGGATAAACTTCATCTGAGATGAAGACCAGGGTATGAAAGTGCAGGGCAGGTAGCAAGGCTCGTTACCATACCTGTGAGCTCGGGGAGCAGCACACACCCAACAGCTCTGTTTAAGGAGGGCAGGGAGGACAGCAAGCAAAGGGCAGGGAACTAAGCAACCACAAGTTCATTTTTGTAGGTCTACTGATCCATAGGGTATGAGGCTGTAGAAGAAATTTGGAAAGGGAAGTGTATCAAGGTAAACCAGATAAAATGCAGAGAAGCCTGACCAAGGGAGAGGGTGCCAAATTAATCTGGCTTCTCTAGACAAGAGAGAGGTAGAAGAATGGTCAGGTGAACTTCAGTGCTCTTGCAGGAAAACACAGTTAGGAAGGAACTGCAAAGCACACAAGGAATTAGGAAGACAAGAGACAAATGGGGGGCAATGGAAGTGGGCATGGACTGAAGCTCCCCAAGGTTGAGCCCAGAGAACAGTATCAGTGCTTTTGCTAAGAGTCTTGTATAAAACCCAGGAATTTTCTGATTTTCTCCACTGGGAGTCTCCAGTCCTGCTGGAGGGCAGGGAGGGCAGGCGGTGGCAGGCAGAACTCCTCTGACTGCAGTCCTGGTAGTGGGAACGCAGCCGAACATCTCTGGAGAAGATGCTGACCTGCATGTATCTGATGAGCACATTCCTGGCACACCGGGAAATGTCATACCCTCTCCTCCTCCCACCTCTAAAAATGAGCAGGAGATGACTCAGAGAGGCTTTCTCTGTTTGTGGAGTGGACCAGGTTGGCCTTTCTCACATGACCAGCTCTGCCTGCGGCAGAGCGGCGCCAGGCAGCCCAGGAGCCGAGCGCTGCCCTCACGCATTACATAATGCAGCATGCCACTGCTGCAGCCTTTCCTTAGACTCACTCACCACGGCATGACGTGGTGAGTAACACGCGGCAAAACACAATTCCCAGTGGGAGGGGAAAAAACACATGCTGTGCGTATTCTCAAGGTATGGTTAATGAAATACAGCTCTCAGCATCTCTCGGGCTGCGGGCAGCTGCTGCATTATGAACGCTGTCACAGCTGCAAAAAAAGTACAGCTCTTTCTAAGGGCTTAATCTTTTCTTCTTCCTTTAAACCGCTTGCATAGAAACACTTTTACAGACCTCCTTCTCACTGCTAAGCTGAAAATGTGAAAGCTAAGTAACGAGAAGCGATTTCCTGTCATGCACTCCTTTGCACGGAACAGAGCAGCCAATGCTGTCTGGGCAAGGGTGCGAGGCAGGTACCATGCCCACGGCTGCCAGGCCGCTGCAGACACACCAGCCCCTGGGGGACAGGCTCACCTGCTGAGCCAGCAAGCAACCTGTGAGGCCAAAGGCTCTTACAGTTTCGTAACATCACAGGTACATCAAGGACTGCTGGCCCTCAATCCGCCCGGGGATGCTTCACCGAGTGACACCAGGGTCATCGACACAGCAGCACATGCAGGGACCGGCTCCCCCCAGCATCCCTGGTACCTGCCACATCCTGCCCGGAGGCCATGCAGGGCTGCCCGTGGAGGCTGCTGACCTGGAAACCATTGGGGGTGCAGAGGGGCGCAGGGGAAGCCCGAGGGGGGGTGCGGAGGGTGGCCCGGCAACCTCACCCTTCTTGAACTCCTCAAGCAGCGTGTCGAGGCGCGTGTCATTGAAGACGCAGTGGAGCGGCCGGCGGTAGAAGCGAGTGACAGTCTGCAGGGGAGTGCAGTCATCAGGGTCGACAAAGGCCAGGTCTTTGACAAAGAGCAGGTCGACAATGTTGTCGCGCCGGTCACCCTCGTAGACCGGGATGCGGGTGTAGCCAGATCGGAGGATCTCAGAGACGGTGGCGAAGTCCAGCACGGCATCGGCCCGGAGCATGAAGCAGTCGGCCAGCGGTGTCAGCACATCCTCCACCACCTTGGTGCGTAGCTCCAGCGCTCCCTGCACCATGGCCAGCTCCTCCCGCACCAGGTCGCCGTGGGGACCAGCGGCGCGCAGCG
>VWZN01018305.1:310355-406727 GCA_013396955.1 Regulus satrapa
CTCCCCTGTTAGTTCTGTCTTGTTTTGTTTTTTAATTTTCAGGAAGGCAGTGAGTGCTTTTGTCTTGTTTTGTTTTCCAGTTTTCAGGAAGGCAATGAGTGCCCTTCTCCTGCCCACTCGGAGCTACCCTGCCTGGAGCCTCCAGGCTACCGTCCTCCTCCTTGGCTTCCTTGCATCAGTCTTTTTTCTGTCTCTTCATTTTAAGATTTAAAAACGGTGAACTCCTTGCTGTTTGTATCCCTCAGGTTGCTCTTGCTGAGGATTCCCCTAGGCCTTTGGAAGCTGTGGCCTGCCACCCCTCTTCCCACAGTGCTGCTGGTTCAGCAGAGTGGTGCAGAGGCGCCTTTGCCTCCTTGCCTGTACTGAGCACTGCCTGGTGGAGTATGAAGGGCCAGCTCCATATCCCAGACATCTGCCCACAGTTTGAGATGGAGTTATAATGACTGTGGGGGTCCATCCCCATCTTTAGGTCTTGGGCAAGTTTCTTGGGTCCCTCACCAGTCTGAGAAGACAAGACCTTGCATGTCTTGCCTCTGTTTCCTGAGTGTCTGCAGTGGCAGCTGAAGAACCCCATGAAGATAACTATCAGAGAGTGCTCTGACTTCTGTGCCCTGCATGCCTTCCCCACACTCTTCCAGCAGAGATTTGTCTGCATGTGACTTGACATCCTTGTGATAATCCCTGTCACAGCAGCTTTATCCAAACACTGCTCCTGCTCTTCATTCCTGGGCCTGCCCTCCGTCCCCAGGCCCTGCTGACAGTGCATGCAGAGCCATCCTTGTGGTCCCCATAGATGGATGTCACATAGGACCCACAGCCACGGCCCCCTGCACCCTCCAAGGTGCTGGCCCCTGACCCTGGCCCTGGGCCAGTGGCTCCTGCACATGGGTCCACATTTGCCCTGGTTTGGGTTTTGGAAGTCATCCATTCCTTTTAGAAAACAAACTTGTTTTGATGCAGCCTGGACACCCTTACAGCAGTTTGAAGAGGATTGCAGACATGTCATTTCAAACTAGACCATCTGGTTTCAAACCTGTCTGCCTTTTAGTCTTCTCCTCCTTCAGGGCCTTGTTGGTGTGTTTGGCTTAATTTTGCTTTGGGAGTAGGGCATGTTGGCTGGGCAACTCTTGCCTCCAGTTCTCTAGGAAGGGAAATCCATCACCCAGGAAGTTCATGGCTCTAGGTGACTCCAGCTGCCCACAGCAGCAATAGTCTTTCTCGTGTGGGACAGATGTAAGGTTGTGTTCCTCAGTCTTGAGTTCTCCAAATATTTCACACAAAAGGGGTTCAGGATTTTACTTTTTTTAAGACTTGGGCAAAGGCTGGGTAGCCCAAGTCTTAGGCAGTGCCTACCTAAGAGAGCGTGCACTAAAGCACACAGTCGAGGTGTCTGTGCTCATTAGGGGAGCATTAGTGCTTCCTCTTGCTCCATCTCACTGATGCCCTTGTGATGGATGTAGAAAAATTGAATGATATTTTCATGGTATCTGGATGCTGTCCAGTATCCACTACTGAGTGTGCTAGCTGTGGGTGAAGGAGAGAACTCACATGGCTAATTACAGGCCATGGGTACTTCAGTGACACTGCTGTTCTGAGCAGTTTGGTTTGGACAGGCTTTAGAGAAGCTGTACTAATCCCAAACTATGCAGAAAAGAGGTAGAACACAGCCTGGGCAAGAAACTGTAGTGACTCTAGGATGAGGCTCAGACAGGAAGATAATGTGGCTTCCAGTCCTCCACCAGGTTTGGAGGCAGTTCCCTGCCAGCCCAAGATATAGCAGAACTTTGATCCTAAGTCTGCTGAACCTGAGATTGGACATGTTGAGAGACAGGAGCATGACTTTTGGAAGCAACTTTGGTGTTCCTTGATGTGCATAACAATGAAGGAGCTGGAGAGTTTGTGTGGGGCAAGGTGTGACTCCCTTCTTCTCCCTTCATCAGCAGCTTCTAGCTAGGTGGGAATTGAACTAAGCAAAGAACAGCCCTGTGAGGCAAAACGACCTTGGGCAATATGGTGGAAGAATTCCAGCTTCGATCCTTGCTTATCAGAGCAAGGTTTTGTAAGAATCAGACACAGCATCTGGTGCCTGTGGGTCTGAACATGTTACAGAGTTTATTGAACTCATAAAGGACCTAGCAAGGACTCGTTTGCACTACTCCCCTCCTGCTTAGACTGACAGATCTTACTTGATTCTTGTTCTGCCTTGCTATTCCTTCTTTCCCCAGCAGGTGAGTAGTTCTAGGGTAGGAAATATAATATTCTTGTCTCACAATATGGCTTTATAGAGAATGCTCATGTGAAGAGAAAATAATTGTAAAATAACCCTTCTGCCTCCTGAATGTCAGGCATAGAAGGATACAGACACTTCTTCAAAGAGTCATGCTGACCTGGGGTAGGTGCAGTGAGGATAAACAAGGTGAGAACAAGTCTTCTTCATCACCTCTTTGACAGGCAAGGCTAAGTGGAAGCTGGGGATTACTGGAATGGGATTTAGTCTTTTCTCATTATTTAGTGTCAAATACACATGTAACAGGGCTGTGATATAAATGTTGGGAGACTTTTGCACTCTCCTGCAAGGGAGGGGTCAGCATTATAAGAGAACAACAGCTAGGCAGGTAAAGGATGGAAGGGTCAGTAGGTTCAGTGAGCCTGCAACTTGAGCTTTGTGTGGGAGAAAAGGAGACTTGGGCTGGGGGGTCATTTGATAGGTGGATCCAAGGGGTTTGGATCCTTCTGTTGGGTTGCTCTTGCCGAGTGATGATTGTGTGACTGTCATATTGGCTGGAGCTGATCCAGGCATCTGGCAAAAATGAAAATGAAAGCTGAGGTTTGGCCATCTCCCTCTTTTCTTTCCCTTTTGCTGTAGACATTGTTCGCAGCGACATTGCCCTGGATAAGCAGAAAGGCTGTAAGATCGCCCAGCATCCTGACATAATGTTGGAGCTACAGAGGGAAAAGGCAGCTCAGATGCACTTGGTTTTGTTAAAGGAGCAGTTTTCAAACACATACAGCAACCTCACACTAACAGGTAAGGCTGCAAGACCAGCTCTGGAGCCAGGAGCTGGGTCTAGCTCTTGCTAACTCACAGGTGTGTTAAAACCCTCGGGTTCTTCGCCTCTGTACGAATCAGCATCTCTCTGGCTGCCTCTGTTTCCTACCAAGGGTACTGGGTATGGGGAGGGAAAGGACCAGCAGGAAGCGGAGGTGGACTCATAAGGCCTCTGCAGCTGGCACCTATGCAAACACTCCAGATTTGGTGCCCCTGAACAGAACATTTTCTACAGTCTGACCTAAGCAGAATACCACGGCATGTGAAGTGCTGGAGAAATCTCCCTGCTAACTGTTCACGTCGATGGGGCTGCAGCAATTACTAAATTTGGAGTCCTTTAAGCTGCAGCTGATTTTTTTTCTTCCCAGAGCATGCACTTTGTGTGAACCCAGTAAATATTAAAGAGCAAAATATAAAGGGATAATGGCCTAGACAGAGATGAGAGGATACTCTTTTTCTGGCAACTGTTTGTATTATCCAGGGAACAGAATCTCGATGGAGGAGGCTGCCACATTTTGGATACACATTTAATGGTGCTTGTAAAGGACTGATGTCTTCAGGCAGTGAGTGGGCAGAAGGATGGTATCCCAGCAGCCAACAGGGTCCTCTCATATCTCTTCTCCTTATCACTACAGCTGGATGAGCCACAGATGATGGGAAGGAGGAAGAGACTAATAAATCAAACGAGACCCCCTTCTGCTCTTTACAGGACCCTTTCCTGTGAAAGGCAGGCAGGCATCTTGTTTTTATGGGAGGGAGGGAGGGCCCTGTGCTCTCTCTGGGGAGGAGATGGCAAGCCCTATGGTGGCTCTCCCCTGCTGCTGGGCTGGGTCCTGCACAACCTCGCCCACTCTGCTGCCAGCCCTGTTTCAGTGCCCAGCCTCTGCCTTGAGGCCAGCATGGGTCTGCATCCTCACCAGCGAGCTCTTGCTCTCCCAGGGACATCAGCAGTGTCAGAGCTCTCGGGGACTCCTCGGAGGTCGGGTGGTGACACCAGCGCTGTCAAAAGGCTCAGCCCAGGGGGTCACTGGACATCGGGGCCATGAGTGTAGCTGAGTCGCATCATTCCTGAAGGCCCAGCATTTAAATGGGATCCTCAGAGCCATTTCTCATTCTCTGTAACGTAATCCACTTGGCTGTTTATTCCCAGTACAACTGCTGGAATCAACATTGTCAGCTTTTCCCCTGACAACTTGCTTACTTTCCACTAAACAAACTTCCCTCGAGAAGTGAAGCTGCTCTCCCCTATCCTCCTTCCCTTGCTGCTTCAAAAGCTCTCTGGCATTGCTCACATTTTTTTACAGAACCTGCAGAGCAGAGGTGCTACCTGGTTATCAGCTTAGCTCTTAGCCTTTCCAAGTGTGTTTACAGGACAGTTCAGAAGGTTTTAGCTCTAACTCTCCAGGGTGGAGAGAGCAATTTCACCAGAATATTACCCAAAGAACTATTTTAATGTTCTTTAACTCCCTTTGAATGTGAGCAGAGCAACTTCATAATTGTTATGAAGTTTAATCTTTTATTTCATAGACATAGTCTGAGAACATGGTCTCTAGACAGCTAAGCATAATATTTAACTGGAACTCTACTAAGTTGTGTAAATATTTCCCTTCTCTGTGATGGATCTGGTGTTTGGGGTGGGTAGAGGGGGTTGTACATCTGTTGCAGAAGGACATTTCTTACCTTCAGAATTCAATTAGACAGAGTTTGCTTGAGGACTTCTTTTTGTTCTGCCCAGTGGGTTTGTACAGTGTGCTATAGGGAGTCCCCAGGTCATGAGGCAAGAACGCAAATGTGGTTTAGGGAGTCCTTCGTGAAGGACTGAGTTTAGGGATGGAGTATCCATGAGATCCTTGAAAACAGGGCTTCCTCCTGGGGGCCTGTATCGAGGAGTCACTTGGCCTCATGCAGTGCACGTACTGTGGATGACCTTCAGTGTCCAGCCCAGACTGGAGCAATATTGAGCCCCACACCTCTCTGTGAGAGGGCTCCCAATACTGCCAGCTCTTCAGTTGTACCCAAAAAATGTAAATGGACTATCTTGCCCAAATTCATATGAGAAAAAAGGTACCTCATGATGGAATAGCTCCTCTAAGAAAGACTGAGAGTAGAAATACTACCATGTGTCATTTTTATTCCCATATCACTACCGCTACCCCTGTAGTGATCTGGATAAAATGTCCCATTCCCTTCCACCTCCCCCTCCTCCTCCTCACAGGTAACATAGTTACATGAACGATTTGAAAGACTTTTGGGCCTTCTACTCTGCCTGTGGGAGGTGTGGGCAATGGATTCTGCCAACTTGCAGACATAGGTTTAGGAATAAAAAGCTCTTAGAGCGTAGGGCATGGTTCTGCAGTCTCTGTGGCATCAATGTAAGCCGAGGGCTTTTTCAAATCTATTCACCAGTTGCACATGATTCCCAGTGTGTTCCTTATTTCAGGCATCAGGCAGGGCTGTTTTATACTGGGATTTAAGCTGCTCACAGCAGCAGGTACTTCCAAGGTAAGAGGGTGTCTTAAAATGAAATGTGTGGTTTTGTGCTAAGACACAACTGAGACTGAGTGAAACCAGGCCGTGTTTCTGGTTCTCATTCCTCCAGGAACACATGTGAGACTCTGGCTTAGACCACTTCAGTTTCTCTCATCGAGCCTTCCTCTGCTCCTGTCTGCAGGCTTTCTCTTGCATCTTGCCTGTGCTTTCTGTATGTGATCTTTCCAGGCTTACTGAGCCTGCCTCCCTGACATGAGCAATTGCCTTTGATCTGCGACCGTGCTATTTAAATGCTGTAAAATATTTTGAGGTTTATTAATCTTTGCTGTTTCCCCCTCGGTGCTCAGAGATGGGTATCTCGTTTCACAGATCAGCATCTCTGTGCTCCCGGGTCAGCACTGCCTGCTCTGCTCTGGGAACCGTCTCCCTGAGCTCAGCCCGCCCTGGGACAGGGGAGGAGAAGGAATCTTTCCCTCAAAACACTTCCCGGCTCGCGGAGCAAGCAGCGATCCTTTCTATGTTTTGCATCAGCTGGGCCAGAGGTTGCAATCCTCACAGCGGGCTCCCCTCCTCTGCAGCCCTCAGAAGAAATGTTCAGGTGTCAGGAAGGTCATTTTGGAGCCCTGGAAGCGGGTGGAGGCGGAGGGGGCCGGAATGCACAGCACTGGGCTGGCAGCAGGTGAGGTGTGAGGAACTGCCTCAGGCAGTGTATGCAGATTTAGAGTGAGCTTGTGTGGAGAGGGGCGGCATCAGGCTTCAATAGACCGAATCCAAATTCCTCCACCTGTGGTGCCACTTTGGGCTGGGGTAGTGTATCCCATTGGTAGTTTAAGAGACTGGACATCCACAGGTTTCTGTTCTCAAGTAATGCCTGTTAAGCTTGTGGAAGGGGGAACTGTTCAGGTCAGTAGATACATGGGAAAACCTGTCCCCTCATGAATTCCCATGAAGTGTTAAGTGTAACTGAGGCTTCCCAAGAAACAGGCATGGACTATAAATTTCCCTTTAGGATTCCCTATCTAGAGGAAACAAAATAGAGCCCCACTGCTCATTCTGAAGCATGGAGAAACACCTTTCTGCTGTATGGTCTGCCTGAAACTGTGGCAGAGATTGCTTCACTGCATGAAGAAACTAATGATGAGGGCTCTCTGGTCTGTTCTGCCACACCACATCTGCACTGAAAAGCCAGTGAGGAGACTGGAAGGTGTGTGGTGGGAGTTCTCCATCCTGCAATATCATACAGCACAGCCTCTAAAAGCAGTGATTAAGGGGGAAGACCCTCCTCACATGGCTTGTAATGCTCCCAGGTGATCCTCTGTGTTCCCACGCTGCTGAGGGTGTTAAAAGTGTCACTCCCCAATGCACTGAAGAGAGACATGAAGTGACTAAACTCAGATGGAACTGTCAGGAACAGATCTGAGAGCTGCTGAAGAGTGCATTTCTGTCTCTTGCACTGTCTGTGCAATCAGGTGTTTTACACTGGCATCCCACTGTCCCAGCAAGGTAATTAGATAGCTTAAACAGTACTGTAACTGTTATCTCTCTGTGAGGTTTCTCCTTGAAAAAGTCTGCCTTTGGAGATGTTAGCAGCCATGCAGAGACCCTCTTTGTCCAAGGTAAGTGGTTTGGGGGTATGAGGTGGTGGTGACAGAGTGCACGCCCGCTTTTCACAGGTGGGATGTGTAATGTGGGACGAGAGGAGCAAAGCAGGGTGGGGGAGCAGAGCGTATGTGTGGCTACTGCAGAACACTTAGGTGTGGGAGGCACAGAGCAGAGATGAGAGCTGTGTGTTTGTGTGAAGAGCTTGCTAGTGAGATACTGTCCTACAGAAATCTTTTTTTTTTCCTTCTCCCCAAAGACAGCAGGAGCCCCGGTTTGTTCTTGTCCTTTGTCAGGGAATCACATAGCTCAGGTCAAGCACCTGTGACGTGTGGGTTTCCTGCACTCGTGAACCCCCCCCCGGTGGTTTTGTGGCTCCTGCTGAATGCTGTGGCTCTGGGAGACAGTGGTCCTTGAGCAGGACATGTCAGTAGGGCCTGAAGCTCACCCCATGGAGTGCTGGCTCTGAGAGACCTGTGGCCCAGAGGCTGCCCTTGCAAGAGGGTGTGTGTAGGAAACAGGGTGTGGGGTTGGGTGTGCTTTTGGTGCCTGTGCTGCCAGGCAGTAAGGCACTCTGGTTATTTTTTGCTGGAATTTTCCTCAGGTGGGTTTTATCCCCCAGCTGCACCTAACTGCATGGGACTGCATGGGAGGGTGGGCCACCGTGTGAGATGGTACCTCACAGGGTTGTTGCAAAGCTTCCTTGCCTTTTTGGCCTCTTGTTTGGGTTCAGCAACCTAACTGTCCTGTGGTCTGCACAGGGTGATGTGTATCACAGCTGTTTTCCTGGGTGCAGCACAGGGCTGGCCTGCTCTGCACTGCCTCTCCAGCTTTCCCTCAAGGAGAGTGCACCCTGGGGCTGTGGAACAGGCCTGGCAGAATCTTCTGGATCAAGCTCTCTGCCCTTCTGTCCATCACAGACCCTTATGTTTCAGACATTATCCACAGCATTGTACAAAATAGATCTGAAAAGGACCTCAAGAGGGCATCTTCCAGCCTTTTCCATGGCAAATCTGTGCCTGATCTCTGCTTGGGGAAAGGTGTCCGGGAAGAGGTAAGATCTCTTCTGTGACCAGCCAGTACCCTTGCAAAATCAGTCAAACTCTGGGGGTCTCA
Source organism: Regulus satrapa (assembly GCA_013396955.1). Classification (NCBI taxonomy): domain Eukaryota; kingdom Metazoa; phylum Chordata; class Aves; order Passeriformes; family Regulidae; genus Regulus; species Regulus satrapa. Next base: position 318,610 of record VWZN01018305.1, read on the forward strand.
AACCCTTCAAAGAAAAAAAAGTAACATTCAAAGCTAAAACCACAGTGAAAATTGTTACCCAGAACTTGTCGCCTTGATTAGCACAACTGAGGTACTGGTGGAGAAGTCCTGTCAGCAAAGGGAACACAATCATGTCACCAACTCCCGTGGGAAAGGGGGAGAGAACTGCTGTGAAACACTGGAGGCTTTCCCGGGAGGAAGGGACCAGGAAAACTGTAATGTCATTAAAACACTGTCTGTACCCAGCCCCCAGTTAATGACCAGCAGAAATGCCAACCTTTTTAGGATAGTTTGCAGGTGTCTTCTGAGATCTTGGGATCAGATCCAACGGAATAGTGCTGGGAAAAATAAATCTTGGAAAACAATCTCGAGTAACTGAGTGTTATTGTGCCGTTATCAGTTGTTTATATGAGCTCATTCTGAAACAAAGTGGCTGTTTGTTTTTACTAGGCAGCCTTCTGAGGGTGTTTGCTGTAGCTGAAATAGATTGTGTTCCTGGGCATGTCCGTGTAAAGCCTGCAGGCTGCTGGGGCTCAGCTGACAGGCACCAGCATTGCCCAGGTTGTGGGGACATCTCTGTTGACTGATTGGAATGATGTGGCTTTATCCTTGTTTCAAAACCTTCTGTGCTGGCAGTGATGGACCCTGCCTCAGCAGTCAGCTCCAGGGCGTAATTAGCTGTATCACTGTGGAGTTGGTAGTTTTTAAATATCTTGCTTCAGTTTAAGCCCATGGTGGCGTGTCCTCTCCCCGTGGACATGGAGAACAGCTTACAGCCCTTCTTTTTTCTTTGCAGAAATCTTTTACATATTTGAGGCTTGTTATCATGTTTCCCTGAAGACTTTTGTTCTCTGCACTGAACAACTGCCTTTCATTTGCTCTTTTCTCATGTCCATTTTATTTTCAAGTTGAATGACACATGCGTAGCTGATTCTGCATCTTGAGATCCCTTTCAGCCCTCTACAATTTTTTTGTGGCTCTGTGTTTTGTTGGAGTCCCTTGGGCTCTCTCCACTGGGTCTGGGATGTTTTTTAAGTGCATTGCCTTGAAATGAGACCAGTATTGTAGCTGAGGCCTTTCTTGACTGAAAAAAGCAGCAGGGGTTATTTCATGTACCTGGTGTGCGACACTCCTGTCTGTATAATCATGGATTTTTTGCTACAATATTGCTTGTTCATGCCTGCAAATTTGTGTACCATTTCCCAACCAGCTGTGCATTTCCCACGTGGAATTTCATCTAGATTCTATTTTCTTAATTTTCTAATTAAAATGTTACACAAAACTGGAGATAAAGCCTTGAGAAAGTAAAGGTACAGAACATCTGTTGCCTCTATCTCTCACATGAGACCTTGTTGCTCTGTCAAAGAGAAGTCAGGTTGCCTTCACGTGGCAGGGCTATTACTTCCAGCCCTTCCTTGCAGATGGATTGTTTGATGATTTCTTTCAAAATTTTTCCAGGATTGAAGTTATGTTGGCTGGCCTGCAATTTCCTTGGTTTTTCAACCTGTTGAACATAGCCACTATATTTGCCCTTTTCTGGTCTTTTAGAACCTCATTTATTTTCCAGAAATTCCTGCAGATAGTTGCTGGCAGACCTCCACCTATTTTAAAACATCAAACTTCTGTAGTTTTCATTCCGCTAAGGTGCTACTGTACATTACCCTTCTACTCTGATTCTTTTAGTTGCATAAACTTTTTGTTCCTAACGTTATCCTTCTTTTCATGAAGTCTGAATCAACAAAAGCATGAAGCATTCCTGCTTTAACTCTGTGAGTTGTTGACTATTGTGAAATTCTGTCCCAATTTATACCTCTTTGCTTCCAGAGACAGCTGTGAGCCAAACCCCTGGGATCCCCTGCCTTCTCTTACCCTAATTAGTAGTTTTACAACTCGTGTTGTGCTGACAGCATGTGTGTGTGTGAGAGAGGTCACGAAGGTGAATCTCTTTTTCAGGTGACACCCTCTAGTCTGTTAAGCCACACTTTGGCTTTCTCATTATCTGATTTGGTTATTGGTTTTGTAACTGTGGGAAATATGGCTTCTTGTGACGTGTTCAGGATTTATTAAATCCAATTTGCTGTCCGATTTAACTAGCCTCACAAGAGAAGATATTTTATAAATTGTGAATCTTAAAATTAGCAGTTATACATACATTATAATATGTAATGTCATTACCAGAACCAGCCAGTTCTGGGTGCTGTGTAGAGAATAAAGAAAACACATAAACCTAACAGAAAACAGATTTTGGTGGAAGAGGGGGAGGGCTGACACGCACTAACAGCTTTGGAAGGGCTTGTGGCGTGTTCAGTGTCATAAAGCAATCTATTAACCTTTTCTCTCTCCTCAGGAGGTGCTGAACTCTTTGGTCTGTCTCTTCCCACCGATGTAGTTATCAAATGTCTCCTGGTTACCGCTGGTGATCTCTGCTGCGAGCAGTTCCTGTGGAGCACTCGGCTCCTTCGCTCTGTCCCTCTCTCCTGGTGCTGTTCCTTTGTGCTCATCCACATCAGCCTGCTGATGGAGTTGCCAGTTCTCCTTTGCATGCTTTGAGCCACGGAGGAGTCTGTGAATTACCCTAATCATACCCCTGCGTTAACATAATTTACATCTGTTCCCTTATCTTGCTGTGTGTTTACAAAACACTGTCTTTCCCAAACTCCCTTTTCATTTGGAGCAAAATCTCTCTTGCCAACCCTCTCAGATTACTGAAGCATCTGTCCTTACAAAGCACTATTTTTATTTTGCTACTATTTCCCATTATTTTTCAAACAAGTACAAACACTCGTTTCAGGCTTCCCTGCCTCTGGTGCTTTCTACCTCCATGTCTTTCCCCAGTTTTTCTCTCTTGATGTGAATCAAACCTCAAGGAAACTCCTTCCTAATTTTGTTCCTGTTGCTTCTTTCTCAATTTTTTTGGTTTTTTTTTTGTTTTTTTTTGGTTTTTTTTTTTTTTTTTTTTTGTTGGTATGTTCCAGGAACTTGATGCAAGGCTGTGTCTGATGTCTTCCTTTCCCAGCAAATGTGTGGGCAGTTAAAGGTCCCTAATTACCAGCAGGTTCTGTGTTTCAGATGCTCCCAATAAGCCTATGCTTCCGATCTCCCTGATTTTGTAGCCTAAAGCAGACCCCCAGTGTGCCAGTGTCTGGGCTCCTTCCAGTCTTACGTTACACAGCGGTCTTTCGGCCTGCCTTTTGTACTACTGAGCCTCACCCCCTGCTTTTATCCTGGGCCCCAAGATCATCCAGGGCTTCTTGTGTGATGTTTCTCATCCTCAGTTGTGCTGATGTTACTTTTCCTCTTTGTCAGCACTGTGTTTAACTCTGACTTTCAGCCCCTGGAGCTCTCTGTCTCCCGCCACCAGGTCAGAAACGCCCTCTCCTCCCCCACTAACGTGATGCCTACATGCAGCAGTCAAACCTTGTGGGTTTTTCTTTCAAAAGCTGAATAGATTTGGCTCCTCAAGCTTCACTTTGCCAAAGTCCTGTCATACCTCTTCCTTGGTCCTGTGGCCATGCAGGACAGACTTTTCCATCCCAGAGACATAAGCCCTATATTGTTTTCCCATACGTGTATTATCTTGTGCTTGGCTGAATTAAAGCACACTTGGCTGGATGGTGGCCATTTAGCCATACAAATTGGATCACAGGATAAATGAAGGCTGTTCTGTTCATTATTTACTAACCTTCATTTGTGCTATCTGCAAGCTGCCTCTAAGGAGCTTGTATTTATCTGAATGATTGCTAAAAACATCTTGAGGGACAGGAAACAAGCAATGGGTGGGTTTTTGTCTCATTAGCCACTTCTGTCCATCTACTTATTCCAAATTACTTCTATTAATGCACATTCTTAAATCAAGCTGTAACACCAGTTAGACAGGACTTGATTCTGTACAACACATGCTGGCCTGTAATTAGCTGAGACATGAATATAATGAATTATTGGTAGACTCTCATATTGTCTTTTAATTACTCTGTCAAATTCTGCTGTCAGCCCGACTGGCTGTTGGTCGCTGGGTCAGCAAGTCCTGCCGAAGCGCCAGCATGGGGTTAGGGCTCACCTACCCTTCTAGAATTACTTGGCATTCCAAGATTTATTAAAAATTAGCATCAGCAGGTCAGAGATCTCCTTAGTGCACTTGGAGGTGCAAATTATCCAGGGTGGGTGATTTAATAGTGTTTATCTAAAGCAGATGTTATCTACTTCATGTCTTGGTCATTAGTAAATGGTGATGTATATAATCATCTTTTGATGAATTAATCATCATATTTTTTTCATAGATAGAGAATGCCTATATTTATATTTTTGTAGTTACACTGATGATTTTAGCACGTGCATGAAATAACCCATCTATGTCTCTTCATTTCCCTTCTTTCCTCTATATTTAAATTCCCACTCATAACTCAGCAAGGCATGAATTTTTCCATCATGCTTTCAAAATACTGTATTAATTTTCTATACTTTATAATTTGCAGTTGGTTGCTATTTTTTTAGCACTACAATCACGGGTTATATTATCTTCTGTTATTGCTATCTGTATCACTGCATAAGAATGGGTTTCCTGCCAAAATCCCCTTCCAGCATGGTGATGGAATATGCTGATTTTAGCCATCACCTAAAAGCAAAACAAAAAAATCCCAACCAAAATCCCCTTTAAATATTCCTTTGCTCTCTTTTGTCTGGTATTTTCTTCCCAATAACTTAATTAGATTTTTTTTCAGCCTGGAGATGTTGAAGCATCCTTTGTATGTATTTTTGACTGGGATTACAATCCTACTAGCTTTGCTTAAATACAGACTTGGAGAAGTTAGATGCCTATGTGGACAGAGCAGGAAACTCTGTGCCGGGTGAGTTCTCAGCATTTTGAAAAACTTCTCTGGCAAATTGTGACATAGCAACTAATTTTGCTGCAGCTGTAGGAGTTTCAGCCCTCCAGCTACCCTTCCTGTGTGTTTGCTCCCTGTGAAAAATGCCAGGGGTGGAATTTTCATGCTGCTGAGGGGATCTGGGATGGAGGACTGCGGCGTGCAGGACACATCTGACAGACCAAAGCCTTGTGGCTGGGCTAACTCCTGGAGAAAGCCGGGAGGAGAGGGGAAAGGCGCGGATGGTGAGCCTGGCTTGGCGGGGAGTGGCGGGATAATCCCTGTGGCTGGAGCCTGGCTCCTGCCCCACGCTGCTCGGAGGGGGCACTGCCTGCTGGTGGGAACGCAGTTTGGCTCCCAAGGCTTCTTCTCCGGTTGCTCACTCTAACCCTTTTCCCATCTGTCCGTTCATTTATTATTTACCGCTCTCTCTTGCTCTTTTCTTCTTAGCTGGTTCCCAGTGCTGCTGGCTCTGGAAAGGGCTGTCTTACAGGGAACACCAGGACAGCAGCAAATATTGTTGCACTGTCTCTCTGCCAGCCCTCCCTGTTGCACGGATGGGACTGTGTGGCACGCACAGTTAATTAAACTCTTTAACGCTTTTTCCACATTAAGAAAAGGGTCGAAATCCTGTAAGTAAGAGCCACTTGAGTCCTGGAGTTGCCCATGCAGTCCATGCTCTGCTTTTTCAGAGGCTCATACTGGGGATGGATGCACAGGGGCGGGAGAGTAACGTGAGAAGCTCTGGATATGCATGCTTTATGCAGCTAAAAGTGGTGGGGGAAAAGTGAGGTTACAAGGTGTTCAAAAGAAATTTTGGATCTCTCTTTACTTCATTAAGTTTTATATTGGATTGCTGTGCCAAGAGACACAATCATTTACTTTCTTAAAGAAATTAAAACCTCAGCGAGTTAAAATTTTCTTTTTTTTCCTCCGATGAAAAGGTGGCAAAAACAAAGGTTTTGTAGGAGAAACTGAAACCAGTTCAAATATAATTCTATTAACTAATTAGGGGAACTCTGGAAATGGAACTGAGACTTGCAGGCCTTTTTTTCTTCTCTTTGCTGGGGCACTCCAAGAATTGGATCACCTGGGGAAAGCGTGTTTAAGAAATACCAGATGGTCTCTGCGATGCTCCAGCTGTGGACAATCACTCCCAGCCAGGCAATCTGCCTTGCTGTCGAAGCCCTCTAAAACTGTGCTGCCCATTTGTCATGCTTCTCCAATTGCAGCGCTCTGGATAGCTTCTTTTTTCCTTGTCTGGCTCTTCCTTTCCAGTTTTTATCACCCACCCCCTCCATGAGCTAATGTAGTAACATCCCTTCATTGGCTATAAATCCATTGAAGAGCCATATATAAAATATTACTTTGTTAGGGAAGATTGGGAAACATCTGTTTTTTACCCATAAGAGTCAGCCTCTACTTGTCTCATATGACGATGCGACTATTTATATATTTTTAAAGAAAAAGAAGTAGAGAAAATGAGAATCCTCAGAAAAAAACTTAGCGGAGCCTCTAAATAGAGGAAATGGATTCAGCTCTGGGATTTGTTTGGAGGCTTTTTGGGGAGGTGGGAGGGCACAGGTCAAGAAATTGCTTAGATGTCTGACGAAGTATCAGTCATACCAACTGCAGAGGGTCCTTCTGGAAATATTTTGATGTTGTATAACAGTTTCTAGGTGCTTCCCAACATATACTTGCACAGCAGTGCTGTGGGTCTAAACCATTATGTATTATCTACTACAGAGAACAGAAACCTGGGAGAAGTGAGGCTCCTTGGATTACTAGCAGACTGTAACCTTAGTGGTGTACACACAGAGCAGAAAAAGTGTGTAGCTCTGGGGGTCTTGCATTTAGGTGGTGATGCCCCTAAATTTATGCACCTGATTTAGGTGGGTGTGCCACCAGGGCTTGCTGTCTGAGCCTACTGGCATGAACAGCATCTCTTCCAACCCGCTCAGCACCAGTGCCTTGCTGAGCTGTCTGCTTTTCCTCACACATGCAGACTATGTTTCTATCTCCTGGCTGGACAAGGGCATTGCTATCTGTGAGTGCACATGTGGGGAGAACTGGCTCTGTCACCCCCAGGTGATGGGGGTACAAGGGCAAGATGCTGGGGCTCCGCTGTGCCTGCCAATGGGGTGTGACAGGAGAGTTTGGGTGGATATGAGGCCTCAGACTGGTGTGGAAAGGCTGTGCAAGCAGCCAGGCAGGCTTGGGACACTTAGTTCATGCTGCTGGGGTGAGCTGTGGAGTAAGATGCTCTGCCAGCTGCGCTGAGTTGACAGGAACAGGAGCAAGTCTATGAGGAAGGCAATTGGGAGTACACGAGGGAGGATGCTGCTTTGGGTGAGCTGGGTGGGAGGGAGCTTGCACCTCCAGAAGGCTGCCTGTGGTGCTCTGTACCTTGCCTGCCAGGCAGGCACACTGCCAGTCTCTGAGCCCTGCAGCACGTGAATATGGAAGAAGAAAGAGGAGACTTTTTTGTTTGCAGGCGGTGTCAGGATTTCCCAAAGCTGATTGCTGTGCCTTGCAAGGCTAGCATATAGGAATGAAGTTCTAGAGCTGCTAATGGCTGGTGGTGTTCCTCATACAATCATAGGATGGTTTGGGTTGGAAGGGGCCTTACAGATGACCTAGTTCCAACAACCTTGCCGTAGCCAGGGATGTCTTCCACTACACCAGGTTACTCAAAGCCTTGTCACCTTCTTTCCTGGCTGGATTTGGTGCCTTCCCCTGCTCCTTTGCTGCCCAAACATGAGACTCTCCTCTCCAGTCTCCTTTCCTCAGGGTTATGGATTGCTGTGCTGGTCTGGACCCAGCTCACCCATCTGAGGTGAGGAATGCCCCAGAAGGGACCTCTTTCCTCTCTGCCAGCCAGCCTTGCACATCGCACATAAGCTCCACGGTGGATGGCTGCCTGCTTTTCTCAGGCTGGCCAAAACCAAACTCCATGTGTGTCTCCCCTGCTGATCCCTCTCATGCCTTTCTGCAGGGCTGTGGTTGACAGCTGTGTCTTCCCTGTGGCCTCATAACACGCTCATGCTGCTTCTTCTCTCCCTCTCCCGCACACTGGCTGCTGCACTGCTGTCCCCTCCCACCACAGGCTGGAGCTCAGCCTGTTCTGATGGTTATCTGCCCTCATCACAGTCTTGTGCCCTTCTTCTTGGCTCTTGCAGCTTTTCCTCTTCCAAAATCCATCTCATTCTCCCTCCCATGGTGCTAATCGGACTTTGAGCCCCCTTCTCTTCCCTCTGCTCAGTTCACTGACCAGTGGTTTTTGAGCTGTGCTCCAGCCACCGTGGGCACTGGTAGAAGCTCCCCAAACCCCACACAGCACCCACCTCCACCTGCTGCAGCTCCCTTGTAACAGCAGTGGCAAGAGAAAGGTCATTTTTCAACGGTAAGATATTAAACAGAGAAAGCTGCTCTCTCTAGCAGCTGCTGTATCTTTGCCCCCTCTGTGCCAAACCCTTTGGTTATCTGACATGGTTTGTCAGGGCTCTGGTCTAAAATCTGCTGCTTGGCTTTGGCAAGCTCCTGTGACAGCGAGCTCTGTACAGCTCTGAGCTTGTGACTGGCATCTGATAGTTTTACAGGTGAACGAAAGTTCATGTGTTTTGGTACTCAGTACAGATTTGGACTTCACAGGAATAAAGAGAAAAGGTAAAATTTGAGGTGGAAGCAGACGAATAAAAAGGAAATGGGGATGTTGCAAATATCTTGGTGGGCATGAGCCACATGGGCAGAGCAGCAGCTGGGAGGGCAGGTGCACCCAGAGCCTCTAAGGGTCAGTGGGATGCTCTGACATTGGAAATGGTATTGGGAAGCAGTCTTGAGCACCATGTCCAATTCTCGTGGCCATTCTACCAAAAGATTCAGAGAAGAGTAGTAAATGTGACCAAATCCTGAAAATAAGGTGCTATAGATAAGATTTCACCAATGTTCATCTACATAAGAAAAATTAAAAAGAAACTTAATGATAATGTGCAAGTACCAACAAAAGGAAGAAAAAGTTCAAGAGGAGTATCTTGAAATATTAGAGAAGAAAGGCAAAAAGGAAGCTATGATTTAGAACCTAGTGCAGGACAACCTTGGAGAAATAATGTGTGGATTTACAATGCTGAGAATGGCCCTTTCTATCCTTTTAACCTGTATAAATGTGAAACATGGATGTTGTGCCTCCTAGAGAATAGGTGATGGCAGGATTTAAATAGTCCTGAAACCAAACTGTATTTGTTAGCCTTTGCTGATAACTTGGCCAATAAGACATTTCACTCAGCTGGAAGCAAAGCTGAGCTTGGACTATGGGCTCTGGTTCTCTTCCCATTAAAACAGGAGGTGAATTTAGCCCCTGCCTATGCCAGAACCTGCCTGGCCTTGATGTGATGTACTTTGGTATGAGAAGAAGGATCAAGTTTAGGTCAGGGTTTTTTGGACAGAAGTGACTGAATTTAGGAAACCTCAGCTACAAATCCTTGCTACAACCACCCCCAGGGAGGAGCTGATGTGCTGACCAGGAGAGCAGGGAGTCTTTGCTCCCCACCACCAAATCCTTCCCTGAAACAAGATCCAGAGACCAGCTATCTGAAATGTGAGTGCTTCCCCAGGAGGAACCTGTGTTTGATACAGTAGTCTTTATTTTCCTGCTTTATTTTAAAGCTTGTTCATTCCACCTCCCAAAAAAAGATTTAGCAGATATTTCATTGAATAACTTGACCTTGGGTGTCCGAAAGTTCATTTATGATCTTGCTGTATATAAATTTCCAGATATAGACACAGAAATAGTCTTCCTTTGATAGAATGTAACAAATTTGAGTTTCAGAAATTATCCTCTTGAGCCATCTCTGTGGTGTTTGGCATCATGACAAGTAATTAGTCAATCCTGAAATAGTCATCAAGCAGAGAAACAGCTTATTTTATATACTGTTTCTTAGAGAGTTAAATATTTCCACATATTCAGGCTCTGATTGGAGTCTTGGATCCTTTCCAAATGTTCAACCTGTAAAGATATTTGAGAACACCAGGACTTAGGCTCTTTCCAAAAAATGATAGATTTCACTTGAATTTTCACAAATGGAAAACCACAACTCCCCATAGCTGCAAAGAAGCAGCTGTCATACCAGGTACGGAGTATGAGAAAACACTTTCTAAAAGCTTCAGGGACTTCCCATTATCTGGAAGTTTTTAGTGCTCTTAAAATTTGTGAAGAAAACAGCGTTTCTTTTCCTGCACAGCGTTGCCTGAGATAATCGGCTGCACCTGTTTGGAAGCAGTGCTTCACGTTGTTCCCTTACACACACCCTTGCACGTGTTCCTGCTAATTTTTCCTAGAAACCCAAGTGTCAACAAACTGGAGCCCAGCACTGCAGCTCTGTTCAAAATCCCAAGTTGGTGTTTCTGAGCATTTTGCCATGCAAGGTCTGTGATCTAAGTGACTGAATCGGCTTTGAAGTTTTGAAGTTGAAAACCCTGGGTGTTGGGATACAGGCAAAAATTTACTGAAGAAATCAAAACTGTCAAATCAACATCTTCTAACCTAAAGTTCTGCCTTTTATTGTTTCTGCTCCGTTCTTCTCAGGAAAAAAAAAAAAAAAAAAAGGCAATTTTCCAAATTGGTAATTGACTAATTTTGGGAAGGGTTAATTTGTGGTGTGATTCAGCACAGATGTACCTGATGAGAATTTGGGAAATAAAGAGTTAAGTCATGATGATGTAAACCATTGTTTCACATTTAAAATAATAGCGCTTGGATTATTCTGAAGTTGTGGCTTCTGCTTTTATTGGCTGAGAGGTTGCCAAAACATGTGTGTGTTGCTCTGAATTGGTAAATGATTCCTATTTATAGGACAGGTGTCTTCTGATGTCCTGAGTCCAGTGTGTTCTGTAATCCTAGATCCTGTTTTTGATCTATGTTTAATAATGTGTGACAGAAGGAGATAGGAACCTTGCAGACCAAATCAGGCTCGGAATGTTTTGAGTTTAGCTCTGCCCAGCTATGTCCACTTGTTACGCAGAGTATCTTTCCATCAGGGTCTCACCCTTCTAAAATTAATTTTTGGACTTCTCTTTTCTTTCTGAAACATATAGCCTTTGGACTCATTTACATGCAGCCTCCTTACTGTGCCAGCCTCCTTCTTTGGTGTTGACTCAAGAAAAAAAATGCTTTCTCACATATTTTTAACTCAGCTTCTCTAATGCAGAAACCGCAGTGAGGCAGTGCTACACAGAGGGATGTGGTGGCAGGAACAGAGTCAAGGTGTATGTGATGGCAGTCACGAAAATAAACCCTTATGTTTCCATCAGCATCTAATTTAAACTCTGCTTCACAGCTGCTGGTTTGGGCTATGCGGTGTCACTGAAAAAGGGTTGGATTAGTTGCAATTAGCTATGAGACTGTCAAAATCACTCTTTTTTATTATCTTGCAAGCTGCTGGTTAAAGTTAATCAAGAATCATGGAATTATGGAATGGTTTAGATTGGAAGGGACCTTTTAAAGGTCATCTTGTCCAATCCACCTGTCATGGACAGGGACACCTTCCAATAAACCAGGTTGCTCAGAGCCCCATCCAAACTGGCTATGAACACTTTTAGGGATGGGGCATCCAATTTCTCTGGGCAACCTGTGCCGTTGTCTCAGCAGCCTTGTTGTAAATGCAGACAGATCTAGTTATTATATTGCTAATGCATCTTTTCTGATCATTATATTTCCTTTTAAAAAGAAAATTTTAAAAAAACCAAAACAAACAACCAAACTCCTCTTCTACAGAAGACTGCAGACCTTGGAGCTGGAGGTTCAAAAGAGAGACAGGCCATTGATAGAAGGGAGATAAATTGCAGGTTCACAGGCAGGGAATCTCTTGAGATGCCTAATTCAAGGGAAGAGGTGCAGCAGCAATGACAGGGACCAGGATGGAGGGATAGATGGTGTTTCCTGCCACATCCACTACCCCACCACCCTCTGGTCTGACCACCACAGAGCGGGGGCCCGTTGGTGTGGGTCCAGGGTGGAAACAGCGCGGAGGAGCCGCAGCGAGGAGAACGCGGCAGGGTGGGTCGGCAGAGCGGTTAGCGAGGAGCAGCCTGCTGTCAGCCGAGCACTGAGGATACCATCATGCCAGAAAAGGAACTGGGTCTGGAGGGAGGTGGAGGGGGCCATGAGAACTGGATGGGAGGCTTGGCTCTCTTTCAAGCAGTTCCTGAAGCCAGATTAGTCCTCTTCGCCAGCTGGTGTGAGACGTTAGGTTTGTGTTATTTCTGGCAGCCCCACGGGGACTGGGAGTAGCTCCATGCCTTGTGTTTCTCTTTCTGAGGACAAGACAGTCCAGAAGCAGCACAAGTTTTGCATTCCTGTCCCCAGGAGATGCAAGTGCCAGTTTGCCCTCAGGTAGAATATGTGAGGAAAAGAACCCAAGCTGCTGTTCTTGTCTTTCATCTCTGGTGCCACCAGCTTCCTCTGCTGGCTGCTCTGGGCTAGTCTGCTCTTGACATGACCAACTGTGCAGGTTTCCATGGTGTTCTCTTGTCTGTCACTGCCTAGCCAGACTTAGGGAAATTCATGTGTGTCCTGCCTTGCATGCTGCTATGCGTGCACAGAAACTCTCCACTGCCCCGTGTCTGGGAAGCCCAGATGTGTCCACAGATGCAGGAATCCTGAGGAGCTGCCAAATGTCTGGAAATGTAGGATATGCCCCCATGCATAGGAGCCTTGAGTTGTTCCTTGCCTGGAAATTGCTGATACTTTTATGTGCAAAGGATTGGACACTCAGGGAATTTTGGATGGGCAACTGTACATGTGTGATGCAATTGCTTTTAGTGCACTTGAAGGAAATGCAGGATCTCAGGGAGGAGTTGGTGTGTGTGTCCTGGTATGTCCACAGAGGTTTAGGATGAGTTTTGCTGCGCATGCACAGGCTGCTCTGTACAAGCATACACGCTCTGGAAATCCCTGTCAGACTGTCCTACTCCTTTACATTCCCTTCTTACACTGGACTATTTTTCCATCAGGATCAGTAGGAAGGCCCTTTGTGTTGTGGTCTTGCTTGGAGGCAATTCCTTTTTCTGCTTGATCTTTGTGCTTTCTTGCTGGGCTCTTCAATCCCCTTTCAGCACAGGTGAAACTTCCTCTTTGCAGCAGAGAAGAGTGGAGGGTGGGACAGGGTTGCTCCAACATTTGTCTGACATGCTCCTCCCTTGCACTTGGGTCGTGGAAGGACTGGAACTGGTGTGGAAGCTGCTGTGTTGGCACTTGGCTTTTCCAGATGAGGTCCCAGATTTTTGTGACAGGCTGGAGAAGGAAAGGGAGGAAGGTTTAATAGTTTTCCCCAGGTAAAACACAAGCAAACTCACTGGATTTTACTCTCTGGCATTTTTTTATTGCTTCCCACTTACAGGGCTGTGGTATTTGGTCCTGACTCTGGAGGCAAGTGAACCTGCTCTCCCAGAGCTGCTGCTGGGTGCGAGGCAGGGTGGATGCCTCCCACCTTTCCTTCCCAGCTGCTGGGTGACATGTCCTGGGTGTGGCTGGTGCAGAAGCTGCCTCATTCCCCGAGCCCCTGTTCTGGGGTGACTGAACTCCAAATGCATTCCCTTTTTCTTCTGGAAAACAGATTTACTCTGGCATTCACCCTTGACCACACACTCCCCCTAGTGAATTCCAGGGTTAAAAAATCATGTAGGCTTTTCGTAAGAGCTGCCTCACTTGTCGTTTAATGATTCCACCTCTGAACTGGGATCCTGCTGCTTCACTGGATGCCTTGACAATATCTCATTTGTCTTTTCCTCTTTTATTTAGCTTTTCCTACATTTTTCGCACATTCTGTAGATTCTCCTGCATTCCAACTGTCTTATATTTTCATGCCTCCTTTTATCTCTCTATTCATCTATCCCAGTATAGACAACAGAAATGCTAAGTCCACATAATCTGTAGAAAGCATGAACTGGTTTGTTAGACATTTTCCAAACATTACACTTCATGGAAATATTTTCCTGTAAGAAGTAGAAATGAAACAGCTGTCTCCTGCTCTCTCCTGGGCTGTTCCTGTGCAGACTCTCCTGCCCTCTGAATTTACAGCACCATTGCTTGGATGAGTGTCCAAGAGCCAGCTTCAAGCAGTTGTATTTATGATGTGCCGAGCAGTGGTGAAGATGATGGTGTTTATATGCTACTCAGATCTATGTGGTGGGATTAACGTACCACGAGACCTGTGCCAAGGCTTCCAGACTCAGGAGTGTTTCACCAGCAGAATTGTTACTAGGAAATGTGGTACAAGTCATGGCTGATGACTCAGTGCAGTCTGTGGGACAAGCAGGGGTGTTCCTCACTCACACGTCCTCCTGTTTGCCTCTGTCCTTCTGGCTTTATGCTTGGCTAAATGGTAAAATCCCTCCAAGCTCCTGCCAGGAGCTGAGTACTGGCCCCATGAAAGAAGAGTGCCTCAAGTAACCCTGCTTGCTGGATGACAATGGGCACCTGGCTTTTTCTCTTCACTCCCTGGCTTGTTGGGGGGCATCACCTCCCAGCTGACCTTCCATGGCTGACCCAAGCATAGAATGGAAGCCCAAAACCCATCCCAAAAACCTGCCGGGGTACCTTCTGGGTGTGGGCGTGGTTCTGCTTCCCCTCCCTAATGTGTTTATTTTGCTGGTCTGGTGCCTGACCTCAGCACAGGGTTGAAGATGTGTTGGTTGCTAGAGTGTAAGTGTTCCTTGAATCCTATGGAAATTGATGGGAAGCTTAATGTATTAGTGGAGTTGTCTGAACTGGAAAGTTAAATCAGGGAAAAAATAGCACAAATTTTTGGGCTGAAACGAGCAATCTTTCCTCTTCCACATGGAGATGTGGACACAAGGCTTTCTGGACAGAAGTGTGAACATCGGTGTTACTGTGAGCAAGCAGAGAGTAGGCAGCTGAGCAGATGATGGAAGAGAGAGAAACAGTGGAACTGGTGTGTTACCATCTCCAAACTGAGCAACCGGAAAAGGAGTGGGAGAGACCAGAAATTATTTGAAGATTCACTTCCTTTCAGTGTTTTGCCGGAACTGAGCGAGCAGATATTCACAGGCTGTATTCCAAACTGAGGTTATTCCTTCAGAGCGTGTTCTGGCAAAGGATTTTTGGCCACAACCCATTCTCAACCTGAATGACTGGGTGATACCATGGGGAAGGAATCAGCTAACAGCAAATCGTGGATCTCAGTGTTTCAGGCAGTTGTTAACTGTGCATCCGTTATGTTACTTTTATATAGGTTTCCATATTGCAATATGCTGCTTTTAGCTTTCACCTTGATAGGATAAAGCAGAGCTACTCTTACCCTTAAATGCTGCCCCACTGAGAAATGTGGTGCCTTTGTGCATCAGCAGGAAGGGTGCTCTGCTCCCTGGGAGGAGAGAGTCACTCCACAGGTGTCTTGAGAAATCCCTCAGCATGTGTCACCCAAGTGTGCCCTGAGGGTCTCACGGCTTGGGAGCTACTCTGGCATGTGAGCTGATGAGTCACGAGTGCAGATGGGGAATACTAGAGACTTCAAACAGGAGCACATCTGGATACACACAGAGCACATCTGGTGCATCGGAGTTGCTGTATGTTTGCTGCATCACTGTACTGTGTGTGCAGTGAGCCACTTTCTACCCCTCCTGTACTCTCTGGGGAAACTTCTATCATATTTACATAAAATATCATTTGGGAAACACCTTCCTTTCTCTGCCTCCATGGCAAGGCTTCCCAGGCCCCTCAGTGTGAGCAGCAGGGAGGCTGCATGGAAAGACTCATTGTGAGCACTCCAAGCCTGCATAACTGGTTGTTATTCTGTGTGATGTCCAATGCTCAGGTATCCAGTGGTGTCTCTGAGAAACATTTGTCAGTGTGTTTTGCTGGGTAGCCTAGAGGGCCTTTCATGTTTTTGCCAAGGGCCGGTCTGTTGTATCATTTTTCCAGGCATGATACAGCACTTGGCACAGCAGCACTCCAGGCTTTGCCCTTATAAAGTCTCCAGAGTAATTAAATACTCTGGGATGTGGCTGTCCCTGGAAGGGGGGTTTGAAGGTTGATTACTCTACCAACGTGTATCTACACAAAGGAAGGGAAAAAAAATCAGGTTATGTACCAGCACCAAATTCTTCAAAATGTGCTATCCATATGCACTTGTAGCATCTTCTATCCCTGTCCTCTGATTTGGAGTCTCTTGACTTCTTGGGAAAAAAATGAGGGATGTGGGATCCTCCCTTTCCAACAGTGTCTGTCTACATAGGATGACGACCATGGTTTCTTGCACACCTGCTCACCTCTCTGGAGTTTGGGGGATTTATGCCATCCCGTGTGTACAGACAGTACTTCTCCAAGTGCACTGGGTGCCTCAGCATTCCCAGTCTTGGTGGGAGGGTGACTCTTGCCCTTCCAGCGCTCGGCACTGGCAGTTGTGTTGTTGCCCAGGCTGTGTTGCCCTGGTGCAGCCTGGGGGAGGCTGGACTGGGAGCCTTGTGTCTGCCAACAGGCATCTGGATAACCCCATCCTTAAGTCCCAAGTGCCTGAAACGAGATGGATGGCACTTCCACTTGCACATTGTCTGAGCAAAGTGATCATGGATGTAAATACACCAAGTTTGGTTTAAAAGAGGAAAAAATATAATTTTCCAAGCTTACAGGTAGAGATAAGGAAACCCAGAAGAGCCAGGAGAGCTCTGAAGTCTCTGGAAACAAATGTTCTATACCTTCAGCACCAGGTATGAATACCATGGCTGGTTTGACTGGTGATCCAATGATTCCTTGCAGGGAGGTAGCAGAGATTTCTATATTGGGATTCAAATACATTACTGGGTGTAAACAAGCCCAGTCTCAACTGCTATTTAAGAAGATTTTAGAAACTTCCCTGGTCTTGTGCTAACAACGTAAATGAAGAAATGAAAAATGTAAGTGCAAGTTTACTGCTAATTTAAAAGAAATGTTTCACCTTTACGGTTTCAGAGCATTTAGGAACACTACTTTCAGTTGTTTGCTTCCTGCATAACCAAAAAAAAAGCTTTTCTCTCTGTATCTGTTTCGTGATGGGAAAGTTTGTAAGTCACCTTATCTCTGTAGGTATCAGAAACATCACACATGGCACTGCCTTAATGTCTTTTTTTTTCTTGCAATTTCCTGGATTTCCTGCCATGTCTTTGTTGAAGCAAAGCATATTCAACCACTAGAGAAACTTGTAAGAGAGCCAAATTAATCTTTTCTCCTGAGCTTTGCAAAATAGGTTAAACTAACACACAGTACTCATGGATGTTAAGTTCAGATATGCACATAAAATGTGAGGCTACTGAATTAAGAAATAACTGCTGTTCACCGTTTCAGCATCTTGCTGCAATTACATTTTTATTTTGTCTGCTATTTTTTGCCAGGCAGAGATTATCAGAAAATTGAAAGTGAGTTTAATACCCAACTATCTGTGTTACTGTTTGCGCAGAGTTCAAAGTTCCTTCAACACTCAAATAATGCAAAAATTCTCAAGCTGAACTTGAGAATAAATAATGCAAAGCACATTAACTTAGTGGAAACTTGGGCATGGGAGCTGTTCTTTGATATGCCCAGCCAACCTCAATTTCCACCGCTCTCAGTGAACTTTTCACAGAATCACAGAATATTCTGAGTTGGATGCTTCATCTGATACGAGTCCTGAATTTAGTCTTCTGAAAATGCTGGCTTCACTTCAATGCATGAAAATACTTGTGCTTTTAAAATTCGATACTAATACTTTACGCCAGGTTTTTCACATCCTTGCCATGCTCACGTGGGACTCCCACAAGTTGTCCCTGTGTCATTGTCACAACTGTACTGATGTGCTACCCTGTGTCTAGCTCCTGTTCCCCTGCCCTTCAATTTATAGCAAGAGCTGCTACCATATAAGCCACTCTCTTTGTTGGGGTATTTGGCCCGTGTATCATAGAATGGTTGGGAGGAACGGGTGGGAGGAACGGGTGGGAGGAACCCTAAAGATCATCGAGCTCCAACCGCCCTGCCTTGAAATCTTTAGGGCACTCATGTCCTGGGAAAAGTCAACCAGACCTCTTTGGGTCAACCCCTCCTCTCTCCTGAATCTCAGCACTGTGGTCTGTAGCTGAAGATCTGCCCTGAGAAGTGACTCTGAAGTACAGTCTGAATGAGAAGCAAAAGCCACCTTCTGTGAGAGGTGGATCAAACAGAGGGGCTTTGCATTCTGGCTTCAGCTCTCCCACTGCAGAAGAGGAGTGTGAACTGGTCATGAGGATGAAAACTATGAGGAAGGAGCCCAGGAGCAGATGTCTGCACTGATATGCCTCAGTTGTCTTCCTAGCCAGCTCCTTGCCCTTGGTCAAACCAGGCAGTGGCTCACCGGTGCCTCTGGATGAGTTGATCTGATCTCAGGAAGGGGCCTGCAGAACTGGTGTGAGAAAATTTAGTCCCTCCTTTTCCTCCTCTGCCCTCAGAACTGCATGCATCCACGTGATTTACGTGACTCTGGATTTTAGCTCACATTTACTCTGCAGAGAGCCTTGTGGCTCCTCTGTTTGCCTCGGTGCTTGCCTTAGCACATTGTTCCTGCCGCTGACAGTTGTGCTGATGGAGGTTTTATCTGGAAAGAAGGGGGGGATGGCAGTGAGGAAGAGAGCCCTGAGGAAGAGGTGTCATGCTGTGTGGAGCCAGTGCTGCCAGCTGAGCTTCCTGAGCCTGTGCTCCTCAATGGAAAATGCAGAGACAGAGAAGTGTGTTAACAGGTCAGGAATCAAGCAGGTTGGAAATGTTTGGAGCATTTCTGCAGGGGCTGGAGAAAGGTAAAAAAATCTGCCTCCCCCATCCCTGTCTGCTACCCTGATGAAAGGAAACTGATAACTCAGGTTGAAGAGAATAAAAGCTGAAGGGAGGTGAAAGCAGCTCCTTGCATGATGTAGGATACAATCCTTGCTCTGCAAAAGCCTAATTTTTGTAGGTAATGTGCAGAGTTCTGCAAATGGGAAAGAAAGAAGCACAGGGGTTTGCCAGAGGTTCATTCCCATCATTTTGATTGCATTTTGTGGCACATTAGGGAAAAATGGAGCAGGAAAAAGATGGATCTTCCACAAGCCCGTGGAGATCAGCAACTTCCACCCAAGCTGGGAGGAATTCTCTAACTCCCAGTGGGCAGAAGAGATTTCTGTGTGAGAGGGGCTCATGCAGACTCTGCTGCTGAAAACACATCTTGAAGTAATATGTGACTCTTGATGACACCTCCTCAACACTTTGTAAATTTGACCTTTTCTTTCATGTGCCATTATATTGCCTCACATGGCTGCACAGGCAGCTAGCACACGGAATCCAAATTTTACATTTCCAGGCAAGAAACATGTGCTCTTTCAAATTGAACAGGGATGCTACCAATGGCAGGCTCGACTTCCCTTTGCCTGGGAGGTGGGAGGTCAGTTGACAGGAAATCTCATTCTCTGTCATCGAGAATTGCCATCCTTCACACGAAGGCAGATTTGGTTTGGTTTAAAGCCCTTTGCGTGCTGAGCAGTGCAGGTGTTCAGCCCCTCCTAGAAGCATTTTAGCTGTAAATGCAGTGTACTCATCCTTGGTGTTGTTAAATATCTTTTATAAACACTGTCTGCAAGTGCTTTGATTATAGATGACCTTCCCCCTCTGCTTAGTGTCATCTCATTAATCTATCCATTAGGTGAATAATTTTGGTTTGGGGAACAGAGCAAATACTGAAATTGCACAATGAAACACATTTAATATATTCAAACAACTTTTTCTTAATATAAAGCCAGTCATTTGCTATTCATTTTTCATGTTGTGTTGAGTATTTGCAGGCCAACACTGGAAACGGGCTGGTAATTTGGTCCTCCTTAATTTTGGCACCTGTAGTTATTTTAGAACTAGAGGCTGTTTTCTGTGGCTTTACTGCTCTGTAATTCAATACCCTTTTAGGACCTTAATGCTGCCATTACTAGTAAATTGGCCTCTATTCTGAATAAAACTCTTTATTACGTTTGTTTGTTTAATTTTTATTAGAGAAGAGTTACCCAACAACCACAGGGAAGGAATTTCCTAGAAGGCACAGGGGCAGTGCCTGGAATCCCTTTCCCATTATTGCTGGTGTGAGCGGGAAAGCCCGAGTCACTCTAGGGGTCTGCAGGGTGCAGATGGTTCACTCTGGGTTTTGTGTAGCCAGGCTGATGGTGGGAGCCCCCCTTCCCATGAGTTCCCCCCTCTGAGTCATGAGCTTGGTTAACTACTCTGTGCACAACTGAGGGCGCAAAGCCCTGTATATACTTCTCTACTGACATGGTTTTCAGTCTTTCTTTGAAAACGTTTTTTCTTGAAAAGATAATTATGGACACTTTAATTCCTTCATCCATTTTTTGACCCTTTTCTTTGCTTGTGTATCTTGTCTGTTTTTTCTTTGTCTTCACCTTAGCAGGAGGGGGATAAGGGCTGGAACTGGGGCTCCAAAGGGAGAAGGGGGTGATGCCTGTGCTCCTTCCTTTGTCTTGGCAATTCGGGAAGATGGGATGAAGTGGGAGCAAGTAAACCCAGAAAAGCATTTCCCCCTCTCTCTCTGCAACGTTTGCTCATACTGTTGCTGTTCTCTAACACACCAAAAATTAGTTATTTTTCAAGCAGTGTATGAGAATGAGCAAGCAGTGCCTGCCAATGCCAGAGCGCTGCTGAATGCTTCCAGCAGAACAAAGAGCTCAGACTTGCTAATTTCCAGCATCCCTAGCTACTGGAAGGGAATAAAACACCTAAAGCCCATATGCAGTGACGCCCTGTTATGTAATTAACGCTCCAGCCGTCTGCTCCCAGAAGTTGCTCTGTTTGCTAAAGAGATGGAGGCCAATGTTGCTCCTTTAAGTTTCTGAGTTATAGTTCTGCTGCAGACTTTTGCAAGTAGTCCTGTATGTTTGCACAATTTCATTTCTATTTCTCTTCTTACTGTAATGAAAGGTAGTCACAGACAACATATCCAAAACCTTCCCTGCAAAGCTGCAGAAATCAGTCATACAAAAGTTAGAAAATACCCAGGCCCATGCACCCTTAATTCAGTTCCCTTGCATATATGCATTACAAGAGTATGTGATCATGTAATTAAAAACTATTGGCTTGGCAGGACCTTGGCTTACTCCTTGCACAGAGTAAGATAGAGGACTGCAAAAGAGAGGGAATGTTTACTTGTAGTTAAGGCACTGGTGAGGGATGTGGGAGAACTGGATCCTAACCCTGGCGCTGTCACAGGATTCCTGTGTGATGCTGGGCAGAGCCAATCCCCCCGCAGCCACAGAGGGTGTTGAACTCCAGTATCAGCAGCTCGTCTGCCCAAGATTTTTAAATGTTCAACTTTCCAGCCTAAAAAAATCTGATAGCACTGGTTGTTTGTATAAGATATGAATCTGGATAAACATACGTGCAGACAATTGTAGGGAAAGGATGAAAACCTCTTATCAGAGGTTTTATCCCAGATTATTTCCTTCTGTAGCCACTCCAGAGCCCGTGGCTGAGGCTGGCTGTTTTCATGTTAGAGCTCTCAAGCTTTAAGGGCTCTCTGTGTCCAATTAAACAGTAGCATATCTCTTGAATATTAACACATTAAAAGCAATATACTTCCAGCAAAGAAATCTGATCCTAATTGGTCCTGGAATATTTTATTTTCCAAACTGAGCTGTGAGCCATCAACCTTCCCTATTTAAGACTAAGCAAACATTACATTCTTAGGGGAAAGTCAGTCCAAGGAATGGGGAAAAATAGACTTTCAGACCATACCTGTCAATCTTCTGTTTTCCAGTGTTTTACTCAGAAACAGGCACAGGAACTAATTGACTTCTACCCCTTCTGTCTTTTTTTTTTCCCCTTAACATAGTGACTCAAATTAAAACAAAGATAAAATTCCAGGGGAAGCTGGCACTAATCAGGATTTGGATTAAATTAAATTAAGCACTTTTTATTGAACTCAGCAGTATTAGTTATTAAAACCAGAAGGTCTTTCCCAACTAGTGTAAAAAAGCAAACAATGACTCATACTGTGGCATAGATTTTATTGGGAAATTAAAATGCTCATTTTCTCTTGTTCTTTCCTTTTTCCTTCTTTTTTTTTTTTCCCCCCTAACTTCAGACGAACACATGTAAACAACTGCTGGTGAGCCCACACTTGCAGACCCTTAGCCTGAAGCCACACTGTCATTGCTGGCACTGATCTGGCTCTGCTCATGGTGGCATCCGATGGTGACAGTGAAATTGCTCATCCAGAAACTGCTTCCACAGGTCTCCTGTGCCCTTGATATCAAAGGGTCTCTTTTGAAAAGTATGTAGGTAATTAAGCCACCTTTAGCAGTCCATAGAGGACAGGTTGTGCCCTGCCAAAAAGAGCACAACAAGCATAATCCTTCTTCTCTAAGATGGGAGACATGAGTAACTATAAACCAGTCATTTTCACATTGATAATGAGGAAGATACTGAAACAAATTATGAACCAATTTAAAAGCACTTCCAGGGTGATAAGATGACAAGAAACATTGGTTTAACCTAGGCCAGCCAAGAACAAATTTGTTTTCCTTTTTTGACAGCCATTGATTTAGGAAGGTAATAGTAGCTCTGATATATTTTGACTGTGAGGTAGTACTTGTCTCTAAAGCAAACCTAGGACACTTGCTTTGGAAGGAATAATTACAAAATAGGTAGGGTGATGTGGTTCAAAGAAATAAATAAAGCTAGTTCTCTGTCAAACTGGGAGGGGAAATCATGCAGAAAGCCTTAAGGGCCACCTCCAGTGTTGTTCAGTATTTTCATTAACTTATTTAATTCCATCCATTCAGACTTAATTTAGAGAGGTTGCAAACAAGCACATTGTTGATTCCCTGTGATATGTAAGTGTTTGTTAATGAAGATGGCTGAGAAGAAGGGAGATCAGTGGAGAGGGTGTGCAGCCCTCCTCACCATTAGGGTGAGGGTGATGTGGAAAGCTCAAGTTACTGAATTAGACTAGTCCAGGTTTAACTCCTCCTTCCTTTCCCCACACAGAAAGAAACCCCTGAAAGGGCTTGGAAATTGAGAAAACAGCATAAATTGATAGCTCTTCACCAGCCAGCTCTATTGCTTTACAGATTCAAAGATAAAAAGCTTTGAATATAACACGGCTGGGCTGAAGCCCTGGAAAATTTAGCTGTAGATTGGTCACAAAAATAAGTGTTTCCCTTGGATGCTGGGCAGTTTTACGTGACCAAAGCAGTGGCCATGCATAGATGTGAGGTGTTAATGTGGCTGGAGTAGAAGCACACCTGGGAGCACAAGAGTCCACTGCGAGTTTGGCTTCTGTGGGCAATGCCTGATTTTTTCATTGTCCTTTTGGGCTGTTCATGGCCAGTTCAAACAGCAGTACGTTTTAACTGAGCAAGAACTCAGCAGAGTCTGGCAATGTCTCGCTGCAGAGGAGCACGCCTGGCCAAAAGCCACCTTTGTGCATCTGCCTGCTCCGGGGTGGTGAGTACTCAGGTGTCCCGAGCGTGTACATGAAGAAGGAAAATATTTAAGAATCCACAAAGCCTAGGAACATGTGGCACCTTGCGTCTGGATTTCGTTTAAGGGAATTAAGAGCTGATCCTTAGCTGGAATATGAATCAGATCTGATTGTGTCTGTGTTGTCTAAAAGAGGTTGAGTGGTGTGCACAGGCTGGAACTCAATCTAATGTGGAAAAGTTTGATCCGGAGCTCTGTTTAATTTAATCTTTGACTATTCTACCTATTTTAGTTCTGACTCCAAGTTCAGTGTTCCCCCTCGTCAGCGGCTGTTTGTATTAGTGGAGGACATGTGTGAACCAGAGGAGAAGGACCTTCATGCATCCAGACCTCAGCAAGTCCAGCAGAAATTCATTATTGTGCTCTAAGATGTTGTCTCTGTTGCTAGAGGGACTGGAGGAGCTTTCCCTTCACCCTGCTGCTGTGATGGAGAGGGGGTGGAAATTAATATCCTGCAACATCCCATCAAATCCCCAAACGTATTCATAGCACTGGGTCAGTAATCCATAGTTTTACAAGGTTTTAAACTTCTAATATACTTCAGATATTTTACATGCTTCAGTAAGTCCATTGTGCTATATTAAATATATGTTAACGAAAAGGTCCATGATTAGTTTTAGTACCTTTTGATATCTAAATAAACACTGACTGAATAAGAATATCTATATCAAAGCAAAAATTTTCAGAGTGGTTCAGAGAAATACAATTTAATGCCCTTAATATAATTTCTTTTAATGGGAAACCTCTCTCATTACAATCAGTCTTGACTGTTAAGGTCACTAGGCACTAATACAATAATCTTGTCTGGTTTTGCATAATAACATTGAACAAAAAGTCTTATTTAGAAATTTCTGCTTTAAACTCACAGCTTCTGGTTGAACCAGAGCAGATTTTAATAAAATTTTCTATTCTTGCCTTAAAAAGATAACATGTGATGGAGAATCATCCACAATGCAGATAAATTGTTCCAATGATTAACTGCCTTCACTGTATGTATGTATAAAAAGGAGGCTTATTTCTAGTGCCTACATTTGTCTTGCTTCATTCTGTCTCTAAAAACTGCCCTGGCTTTGATAAATTAAAATGCAACGTATAATTAAAAAAAAAAAAGTCTTTTTAATGTATTCCGGTGGTTAAGACTTGATTAGCATGCTATCTGTCACTAGAATAAATTGAATAGCTTGAAGTTCTTTGGTATCTTACTGCAGAGTCATTATGGCAGCATTTCTAGGAGCAAAGCCATCTTCCATTCATCTGCAAATTTCCCCTGCTATAGCCAGATTGAAAGCCTGCATTTCCTGTCCCGAGGAAATCAAAGTGAATAAGAAAGTGAGACTTAATTTTTATTTTTCAAACTAAATATGTGAATATATAATCTGTAAGCTCTTTATTCTGGTGGAATTTTGAAATTTTCCAGTGCACTGTGTGTGGCAATTAGCCTCAAATAAAGAAAAGAGCAACCTCCAGGTATTTGGCTTCCTGGGCTTTTGTCTACAGAACTCCCTTAGGTGCCAGGCATCTTGCAGGTGGCAGGGGACTATAGTGGCTGTGCAGAACCCTCTCATCCAGGAGGGTCCATGTGCCCTGCTAGGCTAAACCCATTTTTGTAAGTTTGAGAAATGGATCAGGATTTAATTACACCTCTCCTCCAAGCCCCCAATTTTCCCACCATTCCTGTATTTGTGTTCTTTTTCTCTCCATGAAAACAATATTAGCCTCGATAAGACAGCCCTGTCACGGCATTGCAGCAGGCTCTCGTGGGAGGCACCCTGTGAGGCCAAGAAAGAGTTGCTCAGGATAAGCACCCTGGTCCTAATTTCATCATCTGGGGTACTGTGATTTGTCTTCACAGCCATGTGAGTGATGATGACAGAGAATGCTTGGTACCACATGAAGTTTGTGCTGGAAGCAGCCAGGAATTTGAACTGATGCCTTGCCCAGCTACTGGTGGTTCAGGTTTGATTGTGACCAAGCATTTCCAGTGGGGTTGTAGGCACAGACCTTGACCTCTCTAGCACCCACGAGCAAAACTTTTATGAGCCCTCAAAAGACTGGCTTATTTTGCAGCACCTCTCTCTCTCTCTGTGTCTGCTATCACCCTTCAGTTATAAGTTGTACTACAAATCCTAATTATTGGCACATTTTCCCAAATAACAGGCTTAAAGCAATAATGAGGACAAGTCTCAGTTGTGTGTTCACCTTCAGCCTTCCCTCCTTCTAGAGACTGTTTCTCTGTCCCTGGGAGGGTTGTTCTACATCCCTTCCCTTTAACAGAGAGCCTGGGCAGGAGAGCTGCCTGGAGTTGCCAGTGCACTGCCTAAAGCTGACAATGCATTTCTTCCTGTGCATTCATCTCGGAGTGCAGGGAATCCATCCTGCCTTGCACCACCCTCAGAGCCCTTCTGGTGATGAGCTCCTCTGCCTAATTGCATATGGGGGGAGGGAAGCTGCACTGGCTGCAGGAGTTGGTATTTCCACCTTGTGATTTCCTGGCACTGGCGTTCCTTCTGCTGTGAGGGGCGGTGATCAAAGCCCCCCTGTCCTGCTCAGCTCCACAAGCCCCTGTCTCTGCACCTCTGTGGCTGGTGCTGTGGCTGGAGACATTCCTCTGGCTCATCCCACACAAAGCAAGGCTCTGCTGTGGGAACCCTTCTCAAGCTGTTTCGTACACATGCCAAGAATTAATTTAACTTTTCTGCTGTCATCTTATCTTTTTGCCTCAGCCATCTTCTGGCTCTACAGACTCTCTGGCAGCCTTCCTCCTTTTGATGTGTTTGAAAAAAGCTTTTATTAGTTTTAAAGGCTTTAGTAAGTTGTTTCTTAAAATCTTTTTTATTTGCTTTATTATGCTCTTACATTTAATTTGCCAGAGTTTATGCTTTTTCTGGGGGTTACATTTTGGGTCTTTTTCCCCAGCAATCTGTGTGGAGCTCAGAGGGGAAAAAGGCTATTCCTTACATTGCAATGAGGTGGTTCTTGAGGATTTGTTTCCTGCATAAATGTCCCAGCCTGCCCTTTCTTCCCTGTGATCAAAGTCTGTATCCAGAAATCTTTTCTGACAAGTGCTCTAGCATCTCTTCCCTTTCCACCCCCAGCCAAGGACCCCATGGGGCCAGTGTGGTTCAGAAAAACGTGCAATTACAAGAGGACCCCAGTGTCACCACAAGCAGTGCAGAAATGCATCCTGACTGCAGTAACACGCCCTGCCATAGCCACATCCTTAATCTACTTTCTCCACGCTGAGAACTGACCAGGAGGGTGATTTAGGGCAGCGCCTGGATGTGGAGGTTACTGCACAAGCCAACCCTCAGCCATCATTTCTGTGGGCAGATCAGTGGTGTGCTCCTTTGATGGTGCCGGAGGCTCATCCTGCACACCAATCCCATGCAACCAGAGGTGTTTGGTGGCTGTGCCTACAGATGTCCCACAGCATCCTGCTGACCCCACAGGGCTCTCGTGGCTGAGAGCAAGCGGTGCTGCTGCCAGCACCCCACCACTGTCACAGGGTGGCTGTGGCAGAAGGTCAGCAGGAGCTTCCTGTGAGCACAGCACAGCCAGCCCTCAGCAGTATCAGCTGTGCCTCCTCCCCACTCCTGGCCTCCAGTCTTCTCCTTGATGTGATTTTCTCTCCTCAGCCCGGGGCTGTGTAGCTGCAGAATTTAATCCTCTGCTGTGTCAGTGCAGGAATGCCTCCATCACTGAGGTGTGTTGCCTAATTTAGGTCATATCCATCCCTTCTTCCATTTCTAGCCTGTAATCTGCACACAGGTGAAGCCCACCTCTGAGCTAGCTGTGCCCATCTCCCCTTGTTTAATTTACTGATGTAAGGTTTCTTGATGTGTAAGTACATATTGCTAATTGCTAATATTTAAGTGCATCCCCTCTTTCCTTCCAAAGATAATTATTTTGCCATTTCCTCAGCCTTCTTTGAATGAACCACTAGTGATTTCTTGATTCATGCATGGCATTTGATTACCTTTTCATAGGCGTATCTTACTCAACTCTAAGTGTTATTAATGTCCATAAAATTACTCAGCCCTGAAACGCAGTGAAAATACAATGAAAGCTTTAGCTCTGGTGAATTCTAGAGAGTGTGAATCCCAGAGAAGGGCTGTGCATCACGCAGCCATGTGTTCCCTTGGGGCAATCACATCCCCAACCCCAGAAATGGTCACAGCCACTGCTTTAAAAAGCTCATGTGTGAGTTACTTCATGCACTTGGGCTGCTCACATTGCCTTTGTAGCAGGAAAATACACGTGCTTTTCTCCTTGTTGAACTTGTTTGTGCCCTGAGCAGTGTATAGAAACAACCTAGATAGGTTTTGCTGTTAGTGGCCCTCCTGCAGTCCCTCTGTCCTTGTTCAAGAGCACGGCAAGGCTGAGCTTCTGCTAAGTGAATTAGCCAGCTTCAAAGCCAGCTGTTTTGCAGCAGCAGAGCTGGTGGATGGTCTTTTTATTAGTGTTCACATCACATTTAAGCTGCTTTAAAATGGCAGATTTAAGTTCCAGAAACATGAGGTTTAAGGGGTTTATGCTTTGCAGAGATGCTTACTGAGACCTTGGAGAGCAGATCCATGCTGGTGGCTTTTGTAGGCTTGGAGCAGCGCCCTGTGCTTCTGCACACAGTGGCATTAGGGCTGCCTCCTGCCTGTCCACATGGCTGCCAGGCTTGGAGGAGCCTGGGGACGGGGACCCCTCCGTGGCACACATTTCCTGAAGTGACTTCTTGGGAAAGAGAGCCTCCAACACTGTAATTCAGTGCCAGCTGCTTCAGTACGCTTTGGTTTCATGCTGTTTGGACTGCCAACTCTTGACATGGGAGCACAGTTCTCTGCTAGCCCCCTCCTCAGGCACTGAGGGACTCCTGCTCCCACTGACAGAATCTATGAACAGAAAGTTAAACACAGCCAGTGTTAGGGCTGGGACTTGAGCTCCCACAGGTTTCTGTCCTTGGGAGGGTTTTCTCTCACTGAATAAACAGGGTGGTGGAAGAGATGCGGTGGAGAATAGCACTAGGTGTTATGGCATGTCCTCACTTCAGCTTGTTGCAAGAAAAGACAAATGGAGTGTGTGTGCCCTGGGGATTTAGCTGCCACAGTGCATCTCTCATCCCAGCAGATGTGCAGGCTTTGGCTTGCTCAGCATCCAAGCGTCTCAGAGTGAAGTTAACTAGAGTCAGACACACAAATGTATATGCTCAGAAATAAGTTGGGCATCATATGCAAAACAGTGGTCCTCCCAGGGCAGTTCAGGTGTGCTGGTATTTGGGATAAGAATGAAAGCAAGAGAATTTTGGGCTGGTAATTGCAGTGATGGCTAGGGACTGCTTGGGCACAGGGGAGCTGCTCCAGTCACCCTGGATTATGATACACGCTTGGCAGGGGGGTATCATATTCAGAGGAGAAAAGGCAAGGTTTTACTTCAAGTAATTTAATGAGTGACAGACAGGTACAAGTCTTTGGCAGCATTATGGAGGGCTAGTGAGGATATTCATACACCAGAAAGCCTGGGAGAAAATGAAGGGGTATGGGAGGCTGGATGCAAATAGAAACCTCATGCTAAGGAAAAAGCTGTGCTTGCTCAGCTGGAGAAAGCTGATTCCTAGGTATCCATTCCTGCACTGTGAGCATCACTCACAGTTCATCCCCGTCAGGATGTTGGTGCCTCCTGGTGTCTGAAGGAAGTTTCTGTTCAAGCAGCGTGGAGGCTGACACCTTCCATGCTTTGGCTCTGTGAGGTTCTCATTGTAACATCAGTGCTTCTTTAATTAAAAGTAATTATTTAAATTAAAATTGCTGTTCTGTCACTACTGACGCTGATGATTTTGAAATAATTTCTTTGTGTCCCAAGTCCCTCCCTATGCTGCTGAGGAAGATCTGCACCAGGGACCCCAGGGTTTGCTCCCTCCATGGCACTCACACCTCTCTGTGTAAGAAATGCACTTAAAACCAGCCCTGAATCTCTTTTTATTTCATGGTTCTTGCCCTCTGCTTTAAAATGAGGAAGGCACACAGCTCTGCTATTTTGTGACTTACTGATTTCATACCTGTTTCTTAAGTGGCTTCTTTAGGAGGTCCAATAGAACCTGTAAAATCTTTTGTGATGGTAACGAGTGTCTGGTGACCTCTGAAGCTTAAACACCCTCTCTGCTATCATGTTATTTATTAAGCAATTCAGGCTAATCTTTTCCAGGAAAGATGTTTTTCATAATCTGCCAATTCATGTTGCTTTCTTAATGACTAAGTCCTTGCAATTAAGTGGGGGGGGGGAGGGGGGGCCAGAGTTAAATTGGAAAATGCTGTAAAATAAAAGATGCTCAGAAATGATGATGACACAGTTCTGTCACTGGGGTGTGACCTTGGCAGGGACAGCCCGCCCCCCCAGTTTCTCTACAGGTTAGACAGAGCTGATCTGACATGAATTTTCTGGGGTGTAGGGTGGGTGGGGTTAGTGGTAAAGAGCCTTGAGCTCAGGTTTAGCACTAAGCAGGGCTTAAGCAACAAGTTATTTCATTAACCTGCCTAATGCTATGTGTTTAAAATCGTAGGGTGGTGGCATGAAATAACAAAATGCATAATCATTTAAAGAGCAGGTTTGCCCTGAAGTTCACAGTATCTTGGGGATCTGAGCTTGATTTGTCAGTCAGTCACTGACACTTTCCGGTACTGCAGTGCAGCATCTTGGCTTCTCCTCTTCTCCAAACTGCTACTCACAGCAGAAATATGTGACCTGGTCCTCTCCTAACTTCTTTCCCCCATTTACCCAGCCCAGGTTTCCCTCGGTGGGCATTGGAATATCATGAGTGCCATATCATATCATATCATGCTTATCCATGTGGAGATCTGTCCATTTTTGTCTCTCCTTAGCTCTGGTTCCCTCATTCATGTTTCTGCTATACACCATCATGAGACAGGAATAATTGGGTGAGTCATAAATCACTGTCTGCTCTGGGAATTGTGAAGTGTGTATTTAAATGCCCAAGAATCTCATCTCATAGTTGATATCTTTGTTCACATGTTGACAGCTCATGATAGTCCAGTTATTACAGCTGCCCCGTGTCTGAGGCTCCCAAAATCTTACATCATTGCTTTCACCCTATCCCAGGAAACATTTAATGCTTCACTGAGTGGGCAGCAATATAAAAGTGGATCATTTGTTTTCCATTTAAGAAAAAAAAAATCTAATGCTTTTTGCTATTGAGCAAAATTAAAATTACTGAGTTCAGTGAAGGTGGCTCTAGAAGGTACATTTGGCTGTGTGGGACAACAGCCTCAATGATGCGATGACCTTTTCTGAGCTTTGTATGGACTGAAGTTTTTTTCAAGGACCATTTTCTCTGCACTGATGTGTGACTCTCGTGTGAACAGTAATGGCTCTTTGAGTGTTGCTGTAACTGGAAGTTTAGGCCCTCTACAGGACAGAGTTTGGTGCAATCTCCAAGATCCCCTGCTTTTCCCTTCTCACTGAGAGTTGTATTTACTCTTTACTTCTTCTTCCCTGGGCTCTCCGTGCACCATTTGAGACTGACATGGAACTCATTCAATTTGCTGTTTCACCTGGACGAGTGAAGGTGGTGGAGTGGAATGATCTCCACTGGGTACCAAGAGGTATCGGGTCCTTTCTGTGAAGGAGCCTTCACAAACTTGGACAGTTCAATGTATCAAAAATACAACTAAAATGTGACTTGATTTGTGTGATCTCATGAAAAAAACACATATCTAAGGCAAGGTCTCTTGATCTAAGGACTAGAGGCAGAACAAGAGTCAGGGTCTGGAAGCCAAACCCAAATAATTCCAATTAGAACTGGGACACAAATATTTAGCCAGCTATATAAACTACCTAAGGAAAAAAAAAAAAAGGTGTTTTTTCTTAATCTTGTAAGGCTTTATATTCAGTCTGGCTGCCTTTATAGAAGCTATGGTTCAGCCAAATTTGAGTTATTTGGCTCAGCACATGTATAAGTGGGTGAAATACTATAGTGTGTGATGCACAGGAGGTCAGACAAGGTGATATGATGGTTCCCCCTCCTTCAGAGCCTCTACGAAGTTTTTGTGTGGGCAGAAGGATGTTAAGGTGTGAGGCTGGGACTCCATCTCTATTCTCCTGGGATTAACAGAGGGTCTGTGTGTGACCCTGCCTCCTGTTCCTCTAATCTCAGGGAGGATGTTCTGAAGAGAAGCTAAAGGTTTGCAAGCCATCTATGAAAGTGAATTCCCATGTTTTTTGGGGCTTTACTTCAGCCAGCACTGAAGCCATGCGTGTTCCAGCCCACATATGAGTTTGAAATGTTCCATCAGGTTTTCATTATTTGTATAAAAATGGCAATGGTTAGGATCTCTTTTGCTCTAATTACCTGATATTATAGGGCTTCAGAGCACCTCTTTACACTCTCCAGAATGTGCCCTTGGGATATGACAAGTCTGAGTTGTGCAGCAGATGCTTTCAGAAGAAATTTGTTGGCATGAGTGGCTGAAAATAGAAGCTTGTTTACAAGGCTGGTTTTGCACTATCAGCTGTAGTGCTCCAATAATTAAGGCTGTGAACCTAATTAGCTCAACACTCCATAATTCTCTTCTGTCTCTCCAGGGGCTTGTCTGTCTACAGTTCTGTAGTGCTTCAGCTTATGCTGGGAACATCTTTATCCCAGGGCAGCTGCGTTCACACAAGTACCACCTCAACTGCCATGAATCCCACGCTCCTTTTTCAAGTGCACAAAACCTCCACAGGGCTTTCCAGAGAGCCCATACTGGGATTGTTTGGCTGCTTTTATTAAAACCATACAGGCAGAAGTACTGATCTCTCCTGAAGCATCAGCAGAACGGAATGATGCCATTGTTACTACTGATTGAGAGGGTGCTTTTACACTGGCTTCAAACTTGTGTCTGTTCTTCAGTAGAAAATGTTTTTTAATGCTGAATAATGTAGTAACATTTCTGGCCAGCACAGCCTTTTTGACAATGAAACATTGCCACGCACTTGAGAACAGCTCATGGCTGTTGCTTTCACCTCTCCCATCTGGCTCAGGTGTCTTCTGAGCAGGTCTGAGCCTGTGCATGGGATGCTGTTCTCTCCATCTCCAACCCCAAGTCGGAGGCCAGTTCTTCAGTGACACCCCTGCAGCGTGCCTAAGCACGTCCCATGGCTGAGATCGTCCTGTCCCTGGGCATTGCCTCCTGTGTATTTCCTGATCCTCAGAGCCAACCCACGCACAACTGGGAGATGTTTTCCTTCTTAAGTGCGTGCGTTTCAGCTGTTCTGATGATCCTGTGTGTGCGTCCTTCCTGTTTGGACAGATACTTGATACATACACCTCAAATGGAAAGGGCTGGACATGATTAAAACACACCGTCAAGCCACAGGCATCTTTTTTTCACTCTGTGTTCCCCATGAAGAGAACCTGAGAGGTTGTAATGATATTTAGAGTTTATTGTGCAAAGTATTGAGTAATTCTTTAACCATTTTAGATGCAGAGAGACAGACGTACGGTGCTCCGTGCTGACAAGCTGTGCCTGCCTGGTTTGTGGCTAAGACTTTCTGTGCTTACATGGAGGTACTTTCTATTTCTGCAGAAATACCTTGGCATAAAACCATCAAACCTTCTTGATTTATTTGGAGTTAAAGTTGGTATGTTAACTGATGAGCTCTATCAAAATACTTACATTTTAAAATTTGCTGAACTCCCAGGATAACTGATGTTCCAAGGATAAATGATGTTCCAAGTGAATAACATCAACATTGACATCTCCCTTTAATTACAGGTGTGTGATGAAAGCCTGTCTCCCAACGGGTGTGTAACTCTAGAACCTGCAATGGTTCCTGGAATGTGATTAACAGCTCTGAATCCAGGCAGGATTATTTCCTTGAACACACTGCTTCTGCCCAGGGCGATGCCATTCTCGCAGTGTATCCCATCTCACTGTTGCTCGAGAGCAAGTGCAGATCCATATTTGCTTCACTCTTTTAAATACAGTGTCTGCATGGCACAGACACCCTGAAACTCAAGGTAAAAGCAAGTGCTGATGTGCTGGGTTTCAGGAGCCCCTTTGTTAAATGGTTACATGTGACACAGTTGGCAGAACATCGACAGCTGCAGCAAATGCACTCGGACTCCTTTCTTCCTTAGCCTTGTCCATGCTCCGAGGGCTTCCTGCTGCACGCTGCCAGTCGGCACAAGGCTGGGCAGAGTGGCACTGTCCCCACCTGGACAGTGGGGAATGGGACTAACCTCTGATCTTCCATGTTGTCTTTCATTCTGGTTCACAAATGCTCCAGTGAGTTAGCTGCTCGCTGAGGGAGAGGGTAGGGAAGTGTCCTGTGCAAAAGAGGAGAGAGATGTTTTCATCTGGGACTGAGACAAGGACAGGAGCTGTGACGAGTGGTAACACAGAGGCTCTCTGGCCCTGCAGAGGGGAATGCTTGTGATGGATCTGTGGAACTGCAGAACTGGCTCACCAAGCAGAACCACAAGGGCAGGTCTAGAGCTGTTATGCAGTGAGCATAAAGGCAAAATCTGCCACACTTTTAATGGATAATTTATGATGCAACTCGCACAGAAACAGAGCCCCTCCATTTTGTGAAACAGAATGTCCTCTAGAAAATATTTGCGCTTAGCTATTACACGCAGATACAAGGAAATTCTTTCAGGAGGGTTTGAGTCTAATAAAATGGGAATGTGTGACCTGGCCTGCATCATTATTTGCCCAGTTTTATCCTTTTGTTATTATTTCCAAATGTGTAATTCTCATTCCTGACAATTCTGCAGGTGAAGCTAGGCCAACAAAAAACAACAGTCTCCCACAGTCACAGGGAACACCTATTAGGGCTCTAAGGAGTCTAGCAGTGCAGGCCAGCATCCCAGGAGCTGTGCAAATGTCCCTGCCAGCACCCAGGAGCCCCGTGCCCCTATGGGTGCAGGGGTGCTGACTGGCGTGGTCAGACCCCCACAGGGCTGGGCAATATTTGCTCTCAGCCCTCCTGTGTGAGCAGATGGGGTTCCTTGGCCAAAGGAGCGTTTGGCTCTGATGTTCTGGGATGCAAGAGCTTACAGATGGCACCGTCCCCTCCTCTTCCAGGACATAAATCCTCTGGGACGGAGGCCGGGCTATCTCTACGTGCTTGTGTTGGAGTG
Organism: Regulus satrapa; assembly: GCA_013396955.1. Classification (NCBI taxonomy): domain Eukaryota; kingdom Metazoa; phylum Chordata; class Aves; order Passeriformes; family Regulidae; genus Regulus; species Regulus satrapa. The sequence goes on from VWZN01018305.1 coordinate 353,108, forward strand.
TTGGTCCTTGCATGACGCAGAAGACAGAGCTATTGTAAGCACACCACTGGCAAGCTCCAGGGGTTTTTTTCTGCTCTAATGTTTATGATTTTACCTTACCAAAAGATCTCCTCTTATAAAATGTGAATGTTCCCACTTCTACGCCTGCCAGATATTACAACTGGGAGAGCTGGATCCTTCAAGTGTGTCCTTGTTTCCAGTTATAAAACCAAATTTGGACGCCAGCATACAATATTTGCAAAGGGGTTTCCGTTGGTTTTGTGGCACAGACGTGGCAGGTCCCGATGCCTGGTGTTAGCTGGTGGTCAGTGGGGTTGTGGGCTGCAGCAGAGCCACAGCTAGCACAGTGTGAGGACTCTGGGGCTGCAGGATGAGGAGCAATCAGGATGAATGCAATGACTATTTCCCAGAATGTAAACAGCCTTGCAGTTTAATGGCTCTATTTACGTTGATGGAGATCAGGAAACACACTTTGTTATTTTTGTCTGAATAAGCTCATGCAGATGGTAAGCAGAAGCAACGTGTTTGGAGTTTCTGTTGTTCTCTGACAAGCCAGGTCGCACATGAGTGTGTTAACCTTGCCTTTGAAATACTCTTGATTTTTATCACCCTGTTTACCAAACTGTCACAACAAGGCATAAAACCACAGAAGACTCACATGTTGATATGAGAAATGTGCAAGTTTTTGGTAGTGGAAGAGGAATAGAAGCTTTTTGCTCTTTGTTAAATGCAGCAACAAGACATTTTTTTTCTACAAACCTTGGAGTGAGCTGTCGAGTGGAGAGACAGGGCTACAGGAAGGTGTTCCATGCGACAAATTGCTCCCTGCTCCCACCACCTCCAGCCCCCACAGAAGTGTGGAGTGGAATCTGTCAAGTTGCTCAAAAAAACCATTTTTATTCTATCATTTACGGACACCAGTGAGTTCCCTCTTCCCCCCGGGCAGAGACTTCTTGGGTCAGCTCCCCATGAGCTGGTGCTGCAGCTGCGAGAGCCGAACGAGTTAAGCTGCGCTCGCCGTTCCAAGTGGGAGCGAAGAGCCATTGCAAAATGTTTTTTCCCCTGTTGGCTCTGCGTGTTGTTTTAAAATTAAATTGGTTCTGGTTAGCAAACAAGAACAGGACAGCAAAATTAAATTTTCTGAGGAATGTTGTGAATCCTGTGTGAAAAATAAACCCCAAAATATTTTTTCCCTCCCGCACTCTTTGGCTTGCCTTCGTCCCCTCTTTGCCTGCCATGCCTCCCTCTCTGCTACCTCCACGGATGTGTTGGTGGGTGGCAAGGCTGGTGTCCTTACGCCGAGGTGCTGTGGAGAGCAGGAGTGGGAGTTAATGGGAGCTGGGATGTCATGGCTTAGCCATGGAAAATTATTTCTTTTCCCCTTTTGCTTATTGTCTCACATCTTCCTTCCATGCTCCTTTGTTCTCACTGGGCTCCCAAACCACACTCTGCCTGAGGGACTTTGCTGCTCCCTCTCTGGCATATCAATGCTGTTCAGGTCTGGAGAGTACCTTGGGTGTGTAGAGGACACAGTATTCACTTCAGAGGCAGAACTGGACCTATGAAGTGTAACTCAGCCCCACGCAGATGTCTACTGCCGGCCATCTGCAACACTTCAGTCTTGCTGGAGTTCAGCACAGACTGCATTGGAGGAGCTACACCCACATAGGGCTCTGTGATGGACAACACAGATTTCTCCCTGTCTGCTTCCATCTTTCTTATTTATTTATTTGTGCACAGATGGAAAATCTTTGACACAAATTGGCGCTCCTCAGATTCTGTTCCTTTGGAAAGCTGCAGCTCTTAAAAGCTTCTCCTCCATTTGGTCAGCCCTGCAGGCATTCGCTGTGCACTTCATAAGTCATTTCTCTAGTCATTGCCTCAGTATTGTGTCAAGTCTTCTTGGATCTTTATTTATAATTTGGCATGAGTCTGCTCTGAGGGTTTAGCAGACTCTCACTGTTTTATGTGAGCTAGGACATCTTGCTTTCAGACCTTTGGGTGGCACAGCAGGTTACTCTGAGTTGAGTTTCATCATATTCATGGTGCACGTGATGTCCGGGGGCTGTCATTGTACCCTGGCTCTTACTATTTCTTTTATTTGGGAAGTAAGGCTTCTGATGCCTTGTATCCTTGCTGCCCTATGCCACTGATTGCTGGAGGCCAACCATCATGTGGTTGTCCTTCCTGTGCTCTTCTCCAGGTATCTCCTGTTGGCCATTGCTGGGGAAGGGAGGCTCAAACAGTCCTCCAATATGATGTGGAGCAATCGTGTGGTCTCACCTGGCTGGAAAAGACATAGAGTGTCAGACAAGGGGTCTAAGACAAGATTAAATGTCCCTTGGGAGGCAGCATGAGTCTGCTGAAACTTTGCTTCCAGGTGGCACAGGAGGATGGGTGCCTTGTCCCTGTGAGCAGTGTTTTCTGGTGAAGGGCTGTGTGTTGGACCTCTTGCCTGGAACAGGGCTGGCGTGGGCAGCAAGGGAGCACTCCTCCCTCACCATCAGACCATTAGAATAAATAAAACAGCTCCACTTGTGCTGGATGAAATCAAGTCCTCTGGATCGCGGCCTAAACACGGTCAACAGCTCCTCTGGGCCCTGGAGCTGCCAATAGCTTGCACCTCCTAGTGAGTCTGTCCTTGGGAAGGAGCCATTAGAGGCTAAGGAAACTTTGCAGATCTCCATCCTTTGGGAAGTGGGAAATCATCACTGATAGGACTTGCAGCACCTCTTGTGTCAGGAAACGGAACACACAGAAACACAGTAGTTAAAACCCAGCGCTCGTGCCATGTCCTAGGCAATGCCCTCCTGGAGCATGGATATCGACAACATTTCCAAAACTTCTCCAGGGCACTGTGGAGGTTGCCCTTCTGCTCTGTCTACCTGGTGTTCACATTGTATTTGAGCGAAGAGCCATCAGAAAGCTAATTACGTTTTCCAGATCCTTTGGTAGTTGTGTGTCTTTGCCATCCCAGGACTTATCAGCACTGGAGTACCAGTAAAATTCACCTGGAATGAAATCGTGATCAACTAGGGCCTGACAGACCAGCTCAAGAAATTTCTCCCTGCTGCTGCCACCTCTTCTAACACAAGTACAGCCTTTGTGCCTTTCTTGATTGGATGACCAAAAGTGCTCTAGATAGAGTCTGTTTCTACACACATGTGCATAAAATATTTCACATTCCTCCCTTAATCACTAGAGATATCTGCTTCTTCATTGCCATCAGTCTTTGTGATCAAAGCTGTTGTGTTGCACAGCAGCACATCACCACTAGATCTGGTCAGTGCTGCTGGGAAGAGACTGAGGCTGCCCGAGTTTGCTGCTTTCATCCTGGGCACCCTCTGTCTCTCTGTTTTCTCTCCAGGAGGTGATCCTAGTGGCTGAGTTGTCCTCCTGGTGTCCAGATGCTTGCCCTGTTCATCCCCCTGGTGCTGACATAGCACAGGATCATGTGGAACCCTTGGTCTGTGGTTTGAATTGTTATAATTTTATCCTATCACCTCTCTTTAAATAGGAATTCCTTATGCTAAAGTTTCAGACTGACGGTTTGAAGAGATAACCTGAAATCTGAGTGAGAATCTGTTGAGTCATTTCTGAGTGCTGTGAGAATATTTCTCAGTTCAGAACGTTGAGCATTTGTCAGCTGTACAATAATGCACAACAAGCCACATCTTGCAGGATGAAGCTTCCAATATCCACAGTCTCAGCAGTAAATGGAGCAAGGTCATTGCTAAAAGTAAATGCTTTTGAAGCATTTCCTCTCAGGACAAGACTTAGTCTTTTCTTCCAGCTGCTAACACCTTCCTTCCTGCTTAGAGCAAGCCCATAACCTTCCTCAGACACAGAAAATTTCCTGTTCTCCACTGTTAGAAGCTTTCATCCCTCCTTTGGTGTCTCTCTTTAATCTCCCCCAGCATGCCATGGTGTGTCCATCTGCCTTTGACTGGGCTCACCTTTTCTTGCACTTCCCTCTCCTAATGCTGCCCACATGGTTCCCGTTTACCAAAGGTGGGAACCAGTGGGCATATCCCATAAGTAATCTGAGTCAAAGGGATTTTCAGGTAGCATTATTTAATTGGAGACTGCCAAGTAGAATGGGGGGAAATTCATTTTAATAAGTTGATTTTAATATTTTCCAGGAATTTATTTTTCAGAAGAGATTATACCATATCCAGAAATAAAGCCACTTACTCAACCAGTGAGATAGTCAGTTAAACCCTGAGAAATTATGCTTTTTTAGATCAATGTTGATCCCCAAGAATTGTCTCAGAAGGCTGTCTCCTCTGGCTGGGGGCAGAAACCCTTTCAGAGGTTTAACGGTGGTTATTTGTTTAGCTGAGTTAGTTGAAAAGTCTGACAAGTATATTGCAAAACCCTCAGATCCCTCTCCCAGAAGGCAAGCCAGTGACACCATTAGCTTAAACCAGCACCTCATATACTCGATTTTAATATGACTCTTTAGCTCCGGAGTTTGATGTATTTTCAGCTGAAGGATTTGCGGTTCAGCAGTACGGGGGGAGCGGGAGGGAGGGCAGTGCTGTAGGTCACTCAGCAGTTGGGTACACATATGTATTAAAAGCCATGCAGAGGATCTGCTCATGAAAAGAGCTGACGTCTGACATCTAAATCCATTCTGTGAGTGGAGTAACTCACAGAGCAGGCTTTTGCTGTGTGTTTAGCTGAGTCCCACATCCCACGAGTGAGTCGTGCTCCCCTCTGCCTCTTCGCCTACGCGGCTCCCTCTGGTTTTGACCTCTAGGCGTGATTCCATTAATGGATGATACTTTGGAGCTGCTGTCCTGGCAGGCTATGTAAGCACTTTCCCCATCACTGCGGGGACCAAGGATGTGCCAGCCAAGGTGGAGGAGTTGTGTGGCAGCAGTGCCTGCAGGGTGATTTCTGTGAAATTTAACATCCGTCCCGTCCAAGTCCGTATACCTGCCGTGTGGATCCACAGGACTGGGCTGGCTTTGGGTTATTGTGAGGAATGCAAAGAGGTATGGAGCGTCAAGGGAGCTCACCAAGGCTCTTTGGATACTTACATCACTATGAGTTATGCCTGCTCCTCCCTGCTCACCTTGAAAGAATGAACCTGCTCAGGTGATATCTCCATTGCACAAGCTGAGAGTACTGGGGGTGCATCTGTGCCCAGGGGGAAAACCAATAAATATACTTCCAGTGTGCCAGGAGTAAAACCACTTCAGCAAAATACAGAATTATTGTAAGAGGGCGTGCTGATAGCGGCAAAATTCTGGGTGAAAAATGCAGAAAAGGTATTTATTGAATACATATGAATCTTCTGTATTTGGCGAAAACAATTTGATACAGACTTCACAGGGATTATTAAGCACTTCTGTGGTTTAGGTTTCCTAAGCGTTCTTTCATTTGTTCTGTCCTTCTTCAGGTCTACTACTCGTTCACACTTCAGATTAATGTAACTAAGAGTCATGCCACAGCTAATTGTCTTGACGAAAACTAAAGGAAGTGCTGTTTCTACATCAATATGTTCTTTACTCTTTTGCACTGAGTTACCAATTGATATTTTCCTCTTTCTTCCTCTTATTTTTACATATTTGCAGGGTATTTTCCTGCTGCTCTTTCTGCTGCTCTCTCCCCTGACCCACAGCACAGCTGTTGCCTCTCCATGTCTCACTGGTTGGGAAATGCTGTCTTAAACTCCCTTCCCCAGAGATCCTCTTGACCTGTGCCCTGAATTTGTTCAAATTTGCTTTTTTTTGAAATACATTATCTTTAATCCATTTTTCTTATTCCTTCACTGCCTTAAATTGCTGGGCTTTTTGGTTTTGTAATCACTTGCACTCCAATTTACTTCCATTTTTGGACAATTAATCAACTTTCTGTATCAATAATATTCAAGTAACAAACATCCCCTCCCCTGTTACTGTCCCTTCTCCAGAGCAACTTTTCCTCATGCATTCCAGCTGTTTGTAGTGTCTGGGACCTGCCCTGCTCTGTCTTTAGCAGATAACATGGTAATTTAAATTACCAGCTCCTACCAGCTCCAGTTATTTTAGCTGCTTTAGTTAGACACTCAGAAAGATGTCCTCTGTGTTCTCTTTGTTATTAATGAAATTCTGTGGGGCATCTTCTGTGGTCCTTTAATTTTTATTGGTCCCTGGAGACATGCACAGAGCCTGTTTCTCACCTCTCTTTGAAACCCAAATTATTCTTCATACAAAAACCCCCGATCAACCCTCCTGTTTCCTTCTTCTATTTCCTAAGCAGGTGACATAATTTCATATCAGCATTCCCCTCCAACAATCTTTCCACGAAGCATGTGCGAGGCTGACTGCTGTAGTGGTTTAACTGTGTCTTACCTGCTCTCCTGGCACTTACGTGCAGACAAGGCTGCTTTGGCTCTGCAGCTGGTGAAGAGGAGAAGGAGTCTGAGCAGACCTGTCTTCTCACAGCATAGCAGTTGGTTCATGAGATCCTAAATGCCCCACATAGCAGTGGTTTGTTGACAGAGCTTGGTAAGGCTCCTAGGACAGCAAAGAGCTGAAGAACTAATTGGAAGCTTGGAACATCTTGCATTACTGTGAAGGTGCTGAAGACCTGCAACAGACACAGCTTAGTGAAAGTTTAGAGGAGGCTTGACCTTAATCTTGAGCTATCCACAAGAAACAAAACCTAGCAGGGCAGGAGTATAGCAAGATCCAGTCACTAGAAAGCAAAACCAGGTAAGTTTGGACTCAAAGCCAGGTGCCTATTTTGATCATGGACACTAAATAAATGCAAAATTTCACACAGGGGTAGGCTGATTTTCATAATTGCAGCAGAGTTTAAGCTGACAGTGGGTACCTTAATAAAATATCTCATCTGTCCTGCCAAGGGATTGAGTTGGACTGGTGCACTCCACATGTGTGTCCCAGGCTGCCTGGTGCAGGACATCACGCTAACAGTACTGGCCTTTTCCAGCCATTCATCTGTGCCTCCAAAATCAGGTTCAGACTCCACCCTGTGTGCTTTGGTACAAGATTCCCCCAAAGATTAGCCGGGGGGAGCTCCTGCCAAACCGGGTCCCTCCAGCTGAGCCATATCTGTGAGCCCAGAGGAGCAGAGAGAGCCAGGGCCAGTTCCTTCAAACATTTTACGGATTAAGAGCCGGGTCTGGGATCTGTGGGAATGCGACTGACCCCAGTGGGCTGTGGCCCTTGCTGCAGCGCTCGCAGTGTGCACCGGCGATGGCCGTGTTCCTCACCCGCCAAGCTCGGCCGGCCGCTGTTGTGCTCGAATGCAGCCACACTCGGCACTGCACACGAGCCCTCTGACATTATCCGAGTGCAGCTGGAGGCATCTATTTTGGCCTTGAAAATGCCTCTTTCTTGGCAGAGCTCTGTGTTTATTATAATGCTGTCTGTAATGTGCAAAAGTACATTTCTGTTTTAACTTCCTTCTTTATGTACTAAAAAGTGTGGTTTTAATTAAGGATTTCAGATTGAAACATTTCCGGTTTTATGCGTTGTTTTTTTGGTTGGGGTTTTGGGTGTTTTTTTTTTTTTTTTTTTTTTTAAGACAGTTTTCAGTTAAAATGTTTCAGAGTTTTGAAAAATACCAGATGCCCAGCTCAGAAAGTGTGCGAAGAGCCGTAGTCACTCCCTCTTGCTCGCAGGGAAGCCAAGCTGCTCCTCTGAGGAGGAGCAGCCAGGGATGGCCGATGGCGAAAACAGGGTCACAGGCAGGAGAGGATGAGCTGGGACCAGCACAGGCAGCTCCAGCAGCGCACCACCACTGCGGCTCCTTGCACGAAACATCGACCCAGACCCACAAAACAAAGCACCTGGGTTTTGTGGATTCTGGTTTCCAATAGCTAGGGGTTGTAAGAGGAGATGGCCAGATCCCTGTGTGCCCCTGCCCTCCCTGGCCACCAGCTGCAGTCCCCCACCCATGGGAAAGGCAGTCAAACAACTTGTAAAGTAAACTGGTTGTTGTGCCACACATCAACTGCCTAAAAGGAACAGCAAAAACAAGCCAGATTTTAACTCTCCCGGAAGTAGAAGGGCTCAAAAACATCTTATTAAGGCACCCTGAATTTTTGAAAACAGCAGGCAATGAAAATGATGTTAACACCAGGTTTCTTGAGCCAGTCCCATGATTTTTGTGAGTTTGACTCATGATTTTTGAATGTTGGGGTTTGGCAACACTAAAGTCCTCAGTCTCAATTTGTTCCCGATGTGGTAGTTCAGCCTCCTCGCATGACTGATCAATGTCACTCTGCTCTGGGGCAGCCAGAGATCTGGGGGGTGGGAGGCAAAGGGCCTGGTACAAGGCTCTGCTCCTTCCACAGCTCCAGGGATGCTGTGGGATGGATCTGGCTTGCACCCCTGCAAGGCTCTTCTGAATCAAGCCGTGTGTGTGCCAGGTGACAGCACTTTAGGCAGCACAAAAAGGAGTATGGGAGCTGCTGGCTGGGCGAAGGGGATTGGTGAGCCAGATGCACTGCCTACCTGGGCTAAGCCTTTTACTGAGATTAAATGAACATGTTAAAAGCATGCTTTGTCCCTGTGCCTCTTGCATTCCTCTTTAGTCATGCAGCATCTGCACAGGGTGCTGCTCAGCCTGTACCGTCCAGCTTGCTTTTTGTGGGGAAGTGCTGAAAACATCTACCCTCTTGCTGCAGTGTTAGTGCTTCAGGTGCTGCTAGAAAAAGTATTTCTAAAGAAAACCTCTGCCTTGCAACTGTGGCAGCTTGAAAGAACAAGGGGAGTGCATTATGCCTGAGCAGCAATTGATGCACGGGGTTATATGGGTTCCTGCCACGGCTGTTGTCATCTGCTCTACAGCTGGCAGGAGGAGGTAAGTGTGGGGACAGGCTGTACACACAGGAAGTTCTTGCCTTCTCAGTGTGCCTTGGGTTACAACATCCAGCTGAACGAGCGAGCTGTGGCATTATCGTATCTCTGTGGGTTTGGGCTGTACCGGGTTTCCCATGCCTGAGAGGTCAGACTCAGTCACAGGAGACTCCCCTCCATGTGGCTCGGGAGCAGCCCTGTGCAAGGACCAAGTCACCTCTACTGGCAGCACAGAAGTGGCTCATGTCTGCACCTGAAGCCAGCTTTAAACTCCAGAAATCACCATTCTCCCACCTGTGGGTAATGCTCTGCAGCTGCCCAGGTACCCATGCCTCAACACTCCCCATGCCAACGGGATTCACAGCCCTGTCGTCCCTGTGAGGTGGCCAGGGAGGTCATTTGGTCCTCCCATCAGCTGTCCCTGTCCATCTCTAGCTGCCTGCCATTTGGGAGCTTGCTGAGTGCTTGAGGAGCTGACCACTTCTTACCTATTTGGGAATGCTTTTAAATTGTTCCAGAAACTGCTGTTTGTTGATAAATCACAGTGATTGCAGAGAAGTGTTTTAACTAAACCGTGTAAAAGAAGGAATGAGCTGCAGCACAGCACTGCCAGCTGTCATTGGGTTTAGAAACACACATCATAGATTTTGTTGCTTTTCAGACAGCTGCACTTATAGCTGTTCTTATAGCCATATAAAACAGTCTTTCTGTCAGCAAAGGTCTGGCAGTGGAGCTGGGTTATGTCTGCAGCCGTGTTCCGAAGCCTGGCAGGTTTGCTCTCTCCACGTGCATAGGTAAAGCCCAGAGGAAGGCAGCTCTGTGGCAGAGGGGTAACCTGTCCCCGGAGTCACAGCTTTGCCCAGGGCAAAGAGCAAACCATGGGCTGTGCCCAGCACCTGTGCAGGGCACGGTGCCGACAGGGTTTGTCTCCAGCACCCCTGGTCATTAGGAAACGGGTAGTTCCCACACTAAGAAAGGCTTTTTGGAGGGTTTAACACCAAGCCTGCTGTGGCTGCCCAGGAGTCTGGCGAACTGCAGGTCAGGTTCACAGTCCACAGCCTGTTCTAGCAGCATTCACAGATCAGGCCCTGACTGCTGTGGTCCATTGTATTTGGACTTCAGAGTTAAAGCTGAGAGTCACAGAGACTGGAATGAGATTTTTAAAATTTTCTCAGGAGAAGGAAGATAGTGCTGTCAAATTTGAAGCTTTTCACAGGATCAATATATTGCTTTTGATAAAACCTCCTCCTCTGCTCCTTTTTCCTATGTAAAAGACCAGCTTTAAATGCCTGGACAATATAATATTTGAATATTTTCTGCTCATTTTATTTGCATTCCTTTATCCAAAACTGAATGACTCAAGCAAGCTGCTGACTTGACTCACCGCTGCACACGCTGTTTCCCACCATTCCCTTGTGCAAGCGGTCTCAGTGAGATGGAATTGCCACGCAGGCTGTCACCCTCTCCTGACAGGAGAAGCTGCCTCCCAGAGAGGCCCCAAGAAAGAAGTGCAGGAACTGCTGAGCATTGAGGATGCTGAGGAGCTGTACCTGGGTTTTCCCTGGAGCAATTTCCATGGCTCAAATCCAGTGATCTGGGGTGGCCAAGAAGATGTGGAAGAGCAGGTGGTGCTCACAGTCTTATTTTCCCTTGCTCTGTTCTTCTGCTCCACTCAAACATGTCACACTCTCCCTGCTCACCTCCATTTCCCTCTGAAACTTTAGAAGATGCTGGATTCATCCCGATCCAAATGGGAAAATACCCTAAGTTATGCAGCAGAAGAAAACAGCTTTCTTAGCCGTAACATGATCCTGGTTTCTTCCCAGACACCAGACTGGAACAGAGGGTTTGGAAATTGCCCCTCTGGCCATTATCTGGGCTTTACAGCACTTGGAGATTGAACCCAGATCCCACATCTCTTCTGAAGCTCCATGTCAATTTACACTTGTTCCTAGAAAACATTACTGTCCTGTGAGCTCTTTACCACGCGAGGATTGAAAACAGAGCTATTCTGCTCATTTGAGCTCTCTTTTTTTGCATGAAGGCAGAGCTCAGGGCTCATTCCTTCTTCTCACCATCTGAAGATTAAGCCCGATCCTGACTGTTATCCAGCCTCGATACCATTTACACACTGAACCCAATGCCTATGGCTTTTATCTGAGCCCTCAGAGCATTTGGAAACAGGCCATGCCCCTTGTCTGGTATCAAAAGAATTATTTTAATTTGGGATTCATTCCACAAAATGAGGCTGTCAGCCAGACTCCTTAGCAATTGGATATTGAACCCAGACCTCGTGGTTGTCTTCCAAGTTATATGCCAGCTGGGAACTCAGCCCACAATCCATGGCTGCCAGCCAAGCTCCTTATTGGCGAGAGATTGACACCAAGCCCCCAGACTGCTATTTCTGTGCGGCGGTGTTACGGACTAAACCTTGCTCACGTGGTCAGCATAATCACCTCTGCACTGGCAGTGAAATGAAAAATCTAGTTAAAGACTTGAATGAATATTGAGGGTCGATGTTCAGCTGCTTAAAGACCAGGGATGATGACAATTCCCTTGGAAAAAAAGGCCCCCTTGATACTCTAAAGAGAATAACCCCAGATCCCCCATCTGTCCTCCAGCTGGATATAAAATCCAGGTTCTCATTAACACATAGTGCACAGCATTTCTTTTCTGGCTGGCAGTATTAAAGCCAGTTCCTCCAACTTTCAGGTATTCTTCAGATGGGATTAAACTAGATCCCTTTTCTTTAGCACCATTAGGTTCTGCCAAAGCACTCTTGTCGCTCAGAACAGACCTCCAACATTGCACCTTGCCTTGGAGCAATAGAAGGGCCTGGCAGGTAAAGGAGAGCAAGGGACAGTTTTGAAAACCTCAATCCTCTTTGAAGGATATTAGGAGCCTGACCAGGTAGAGAGATCATTTCAGGTGAAATGTGTATCTGAGGCTAGCAAATTTTTCCCTCCAGACAGCGATTTTACCCAGGAATTCTTCAGCATCTTTATACAGCGTGGTTTTACTGCATGGCAAAATGTTTCAGAAAACTGAATTAAAACGAAACAGCTTCCCAGCTGAGATGGTCGTCATTAGAATGCAGTTTCCAGCAACTGTGTGGGTTTCTTGGTAGCCTTGAAATCTCTAAAATCTTCTTATTAAGCAACAACTTTGAAGGAATGGCTTAGCATGCAGCTACAGCAGGAAAATCTTCCCATGATCCGATGGGTCAAGCTGGGCATTAAAGTGCATATGGTTAGTGTGGGATGCTGCTTTGCCTCTGAACTTGCAGTGAAGGTGGAGGCTGATCTTTGGTGCTCTAACTGTGCAGACTGTGGCTGGGGGTTTCTGGTCGCCCTGTCTGACACGCTGTTGTGGCTGGGGATGCAGTTCCATTGGAAGATTTCAAGACGGGGTTGCAGACCTGTTCCATGGGTCTGGAGTTACTATAATTGCCTGTAGCAAATCTTCTGATTCATATTTATTTGCTAAGAAAACATCAAGTCCTTGCCACACACAAGTGGTTTTATGAGGATTTTCAGTGCAAGGAAGACAGAGCAAATGGGATTCAGCTGACCCACCGTGCAGCTGCAGCTGTGGTGCCAATTTGTTTGTAAATAAATTTTCCATGTACCCACTTGTTCTTCTGTAAGTGGGAATATCTTTCTTTTTCCATTCATTGCTCTGACCAGCCATCTTACTCATCTCCAGTCTGAACAGCCTGTACTGCCCTTTCTGCCACCTCCTTGTAAAGTTCTCTTTGGGCTTCTCTTTGCCAGGTCTTTCCCAATCCCATTGCTCTGCTATCTCCTCTGGGGTGCTCAGGGGGCAGGGGATGCTGCTGGCTTCAGTGCTGGCACCAGGAGCTTTGTGCAGGGACTCTCCAGGCTTGCTCAGGATTTATGGACAACGGAGAGTTGAGCAATATCTGTGATGAGTTGAACTCATTATTTCTATAGCTATGTTTCTTTGCTTTATCCACAGAAGGGTTCATCTGCTGTTCATTGGATTGGTTCATGTCCCAGCTAACCCGTGGACATAGGAACTGTGCTGTGTGCTGCCCACCCCATACTCAGCTCTCATCTCTCCCTCCTTGGTGCTTGCATACTCTGTTCCTGCCAGAGATGGATGTGGTGAATAGTGGGGATAGAGGGGGAACAGTCTCTTCTTTCCCAGCCTCCTGGTTGCCTTCCCAGAGCTACAAAAGCCCCTGGCACACCCTGCCATGTCCTGCCACCCCTCAGCCCACTGACTGATCCCAGCTTCCATCTCAGCGTACACATGAATTTCCACTCTTCATGCTAAACTCTGCCAAAGCGAAATTCCTGAAGCAGAATAAAAAATGTGGAATACTTTCAAACCCAAAGATTCTTGAACTGTCCCTCTTACCAAACAGCGGTCAATACTGTGCTCTTTATAAAGTCTCTAGTATAATGTTTAATTCAGTAACTACAACTGAAAAGCCTTTCCAATTATTTTAAACTGCCAGAGATATTTTAATGTGCCTCAGATTTTGGGTTGGCATGCTACAGAGTTAAGTACCATCCATCTTTCAGAGAACATGAAAGTTTAGCCTTGTATAAAAAGAAGAATAATGGGAAAGAATCCCAAAGGACGTATTTGTCCCTTGAACCCCACCATCGTTTGTGGTCTCACAGACACCTTCTGCATTTTGAAATTGTTTGTCTCTCTCTGTGTAGGGTATGAGATCAATACAAGAAGCTAAAAGCTTTAATTTCTGTTCAGAGCTTCATCTGAGGGCAGGACTGGGTGCAGATCTTCATTGGTGGCCACCCAGCCATGCATTGTCAGGCTGTATTCACTCCCTAGATGAGTTCAAGCCTCTGCAACCAACGATGTAAAAGTCTGAGAAATCACAAATATATTCTGACTTAATTTTTGTCCCAGAGCTAAGTGGCCTCTGTCTCTGGCCACTGTCTGCTGTTTGTCTCAAACCCACCAAGGCACCCACCCCAGTGAGAGCACCCCACCAACACTGCTGCTGGGTGTGAGGGGCTAGAGCATGGGGCTTTGCTTTCTCAGGCAGCCTCACTCCAGATACATGAGCATTATAAAGGGAAGAAGCTGACTCTTATCATCCTTGCACTTTTTTCCCCTTTTTTTTCGTTATTCCTTCTTGCTGAGCTCAAGTGGCGCATGAGAGCTGAGCATGTGCATCTCTGCACTGGGCAGAGAGGGAGAAGGAGCAGGGAGAACAACTTATAAATCTAGTTCTGCTCTATTAAGATTCATTCTGGTATGACAATGGCTTTTTCTATTGAAGTGCTTTGTGAAAGCCTTGCCTAATGATCTGTTAGCTGGGGAAAGGTTAAATTCCTATATGATTTTCTTTGTTTGATGAAGAAAAAACAGTGCAATTATCCAGAATTCAGAGTGAGTTTTAGCCAGCTGTTAATAATACTGCGATTCTTCATGTTCTCATTACTCAAAAGTAATGTTGCCATCCCTAGTCATGGCAGTAAAATATTTATAGCATTTTCTTATGGCCTTATTTGTACATATGGTGGACTGGACATCACTCAAAGTCTTCTAAATAGGCTTCTTTTTGTGCTTTAGCCATCCATAGCATAATTTGGTTTGAAAAAGACCTCTAAGATCATTCAGTCCAACCACCATCCTAATACTGTCAACTCCATCACTAAACTATGTCCCTAAGTGCAATGCCTACACATCTTTTAAATTTCTCCAGGAGTAGTGATTTGACCACTTCCCTGGACAAGCTGTTCCAACGTTTGATAATGCTTTCAGCTAATAACTTTTTTCTTGTATCCAATCTAAATGTCCCCTGGCACAGCTTCAGGCTCTTTCCTCTTGTCCTATCCCTTGCTGCTCGGGAGAAGAAGCCAACCCTCACCTTGCTACAACCTCCTCTCAGGTAGTTGGCGGAGAGTGATCAGGTCTGCCCTGAGTCTCCTTTTCTCCAGGCTGGATACCCGCAGCTCTTTCATCTGCGCCTCACAAGACTTGTGCTCCAGACCCTTCACCGGCTTTTTTGTCCCTCTCTGGACAAGCTCCAGCACCTCAACATCTTTCCTGTAGCAAGGGGCCCAAAGCCGCCCTCAAGGTGCAGCATCGCCAGCGCTGAGTAGAGGGGGGCAATGACTGCCCTGGTGCTGCTGGCCACACTCTTGCTGATACAAGCCAAGGTGCCATCGGCTTCCTTGGCCACTCAAGCACGCTGCTGTCATCCAGTGCATGACGTTGTTCTTGTCATCTAACTGCAGCCGTCTGCAGTGAAGATGTCCAGTTTTTAATCACCTCAGAGATGAGAGAAATGCCCTTTAATCACTAATGGTTAGGTAGCTTGTGCCCACTGATCAAGACTCTGCCAGGGTCACTGGACTGGTGCTTCCAAGTTTGCACTATCCCAAGACAGTGGCCAGGAATGAAGGTGGAAAGTGGATTCAATACCTGCTAGTCTTGATACCAAGAGCGGCCGTTTTAACCATCTGGGGTGATGCAGAGATAAGTTTATTAGTACTTTTCTGCTCTTTGTAGCTTCAGTGCAGGCTACAGGTCCATCTGTCCCGGAAGACCACTGGAAACGTGCAGACATCTGTGTGTTTCTCCTAGCTCACTCCCCTAATTGCTGAGGTTTCCAGCTTGGAAAGTCGTGGCAGAACATGAAATACACGTGGCACCTCTGTGTCCAGGCGCACGGAAACAAAATAAGTGTCATGGGGAAAATATAATTTCACAGTGGCAGGCTCTGTGTTGGAATAAACAGACGTCTTGTTTCCTCTCGTGGATGCATGGAAAATCAATTCCCAGTCTTCTGCAGTGGCTTCTAAACATGAACCAAATTCCCTTTTGTAGTACAGTTGTTCCGTGCCAGTGAAAATGTTTCATTTCTAGCAGGGGAACTGCAGGTAACACCTTTTTTGCTATCCTGATTTGTCATTTGAGTGTCTATGTTCTCCTCTTTATAGGAGTCTCATTTCAAGTGCAGCTTTTTGCCTGGGGGTCTGAAGTAAATCAGTAATAAGTAACTGTATCTGTCTCTAATTCACTAAGCATCCAGAAAAACAGCTGATGTGCCTGAACCACTGGGATGAATACATTAGATTAATCTAATTCAGCTACTTTTCACTCAAACAACCAGT
Organism: Regulus satrapa; assembly: GCA_013396955.1. Taxonomy (NCBI): domain Eukaryota; kingdom Metazoa; phylum Chordata; class Aves; order Passeriformes; family Regulidae; genus Regulus; species Regulus satrapa. Next base: position 369,042 of record VWZN01018305.1, read on the forward strand.
AGCGTTTTGAAAAAGGTTGTGAAAGGGATTAAGGATTTCTCATCCACATTTTTGCATTCCTCTTCTTTCCATAACTTTGCTGTGTTGCATTAAATGTTAGCTATTCAGTTAGCTTATTTCCTGGACTCTCCTTAAAAACTTTACTTTTAAAACAAGTTTATTCTTCTCAGACCTCAGAGCTGGCTCTGTATTCAGAGACTTTCAGTGACCAGGAAAGTCAACAGACTTGCAGTGAATAGCTTATCCCACCTGGAGCAAGCAGCTCCCTCTTGTCGCTGTTTCACTTGCACCTCAGGTGGGCAGCATGGCTACAGGAAATCTTGGAGCAGCACTGCTGGGCTTTGAGCAATTCCTTGAGTGTGATGACCTTCCCTACATCCCCTTCATCTCCCTTGGCAAAGGTGATGCATGCTAAGACCCAGGTGCCATGGCAAAACTGATGTATCTTTTGCTCCTTTATGCCCCACTTCTTTTTGAAATGTGCAAACAAAGCCAGACCCTAGCCAGGCTGCCTAGACCCTTCACTGTAACAGCAAATTACTGGAAGCTGACCTAGGTGTGTGTATTTCTCACTGCAGTTTGGTCAAGATAAGGATTACCTCAGTTTCTGGAGAGAATTTTGTGTGTAATCCTTTGTGTACAAAGCCTCAGACCCCATCAAGGTAGAAGACCTAAATGGCTGCTTTGCTGCCCGCAAGCCCTGCTCTCCTGTCAGTAGATTGCTTCAGTGTGATTTGTTCTTGGCACTTTTCTGTGGCTGTTGATCATCTCCTTATATTTTGTAAGTGCTGACAAGCAACTTGGTTATTTATCCAAGTGTTTTTCTGGGACCTGAAGCCAGTCTGCCTAGTCTGCAATTCCCAAGTGCCTCCTTCCCCTCCTCTGAAAGTGGAGCCTACGGTCTGCCCTCCCTGGCCCCCTGGAACCTCCCTATCCCTGGTGGGTCTTCACATTAAGTGGTTGCCTCTCCAAGGCTGCTTCAGGAAGCTTGCTGAGTGTCCTGGGATGCAGTTCAACAGGCAGGGATGATTGAAAACACCATAGTTATCTAATTGCGCTCGAACCAAATCTCCTCTTGCTGTCACGTGAGCCTGTATCCTGCTAACATTGGCATTAGCTTCATCAGCAATTTGATTGCTCTGGAGTTTTTAGGGAAGTTTTCAAAAAATGGGCATTAAGTGTTTTGTCTCTCTGCCCTGTGCTAATGTTGCACCTCCCTAAATAGTGTCAGCTCTTTCTTTGGTCTCTTCTGTTGCTGCTGGCTGATGCCCCCACTGCTCATCAAGGCCATAGCACAGGGAGATGTCATCCAGGCAGTTTTGGGGCCAGCAGATAGGACATGGATCCCACAAAGCCCCCAGCACCCTAGGAGGGCCTGCTGGCAGCAGGGCTTGGCCAGGCTGCCACTGGGCAGGGAGCCCCTCTCTCCCCAGGCTCAGGGTGACACAAAGCTCCCGTCTTTGTGTGCAGGACGGATGTCAGCCAGGTGCACGATGCATGGATCCTGTACGTGATGGTTGCTAGGACTGGGTTACTGCACTGGGGCTGCAGAGCAGAGGCCAGGCTGTTGTGGGGTGCAGGAGAGCTGGCAGCTCTAGGGTGGGCACTTCCTCGTCCGCTCCCCAGGCGCTGCAGGGATCTGCTCTGAAAGAGATGCAAGGCAGAATAAGCACGGGAAAAGGACAAGCTTTCCTTGCCAAGAGCAGATGAAAAGCGATGTTATAAAGTCAGTTGTCTCTGGTAACATGGCCCCAGCTCTGACACAGAGGTGGAGGGCATCCAAGTTTCCTGCTGGAAGGAGATGAACCCACACCTGGAATCCTATCCAGGTTTCAAAGGTCAGGTGCCTTTCTGCGGTTACAGATGTCGTGGGGATGGCATTTGACCCTGCCTCATCCTACACAGAAGGCAAGGTATGATGGACAGCAGGATCATTTGAACTCCCCTGGAACTAGCTTTCCTTTGAATTACAAACTGTGTTTTGTTTCTTCCCAGCCAGGTCTCTAGACAAACTCTATAACTTTGCTGACTGCTCTGGCCTTCACCTGATCTTTGCACTGAATGCTTTGCGCCGAAATCCCAACAACTCCTGGAACAGCTCCAATGCCCTCAGCCTGCTGAAGTACAGTGCCAGCAAGAAGTACAACATCTCCTGGGAGCTGGGCAACGGTGAGTGTGGGAACAGGAGAGCCACGGGAATGGAGCTAGCTGTTGCAGAAAAATACTCAGTTTTGGAAGAGGATATTGTAGCTCCCAGGATGTTTTGCCAGTGTATTTTCAAAGGAATTTAAAGGCCCCTGCTGTAAAGCAGCACCACCTCTAAGACTTGGTGTGAGTGAGTCCCTTAGCTGGATATTTCCTTCAGTTGGTATTAAGCACATGAAATGTTTCTGCCCTGGCTGCTGGGCCCAGCTGCTCCTGGGGGGCAGGCCAGCTCCTGTAGGGGCTTGTATGGTGGCTACCATGCAGGGGAAATGGGCAACCCTGTGGGGACAGGAGCAGGACACCAAGGTACAGCTCCTTCACCCAGCCCACAGCAAAAGGGGCACAAGAGAGCAGGCAGTGGCTGTCATCCACTCCTCAAAGGCTCCTTCTCTTGCTCTGCAGAGCTGCCTGCGTCCTCTGCGGAGCTCAAGCTGTGTGACAAGGTGAGCTGTGTGTCTCTGGAAGCACAGGAGAAGCAGAGCTGACAAGTTTTGCTTGTCTGTTTTTATTTTCTCAGAGCCCAATAACTATCGGACACTGATCGGCCGCTCGGTGAACGGCAGCCAGCTGGGAAAGGACTACACTCAACTGAGAAGCCTGCTGCAGCTTATCCGCACTTATTCCAGGGCACACCTCTATGGGCCAAACATTGGAAGGCCCAGAAAGAATGTCGTTGCTTTCCTGGAGGGGTAAGTGGTGCTGCATTGACTGAAAAGAGCTCAGAAACCCCTCCTGAGACCAATGTCCTTTGCAGCAGGAAGGCTTGCTCCTTGGCTTCCCAATGTCCAACAGCCCCCAGGATAGTGAGGCTCAGTGTGGCCAAGCCACCGCAGTACCAGAGGCTTTGGGACGTGGTCATCTGTACTGCTAAAGTTCTTCAGAGGTCTCTGGTGGGATTTTGGGATGGACTGATTAACACCCTCCCAAGAATTTCCAGCATTTCCCAATTATAGGCAGACTGAAGTGTTCACCTTGTTGGGATGTTAAGACAATGCAGTGGTGTGGATGCAGGCTGCTGCAAGCCCAAGGGGGCTGCAGGGTCAGGGTGTGGGTCCTGACACCACTTACCAATGTGCACGTTATTATCTCTGAGTCCTCCTGGACAAATTGCTTTACTCTTCCCATTTGGTGATTTCTCTCTGCGCTTTCTCCATCTGTGCAGAGGAAGAACCTGTAGCAACCTTCTTCGCTGGCCAAGCTCTCTTCTCCCTCCTAGGGGGATTGGCATGTCTCTAGTTTGGGAAGGCCAGAGGTGGAGAAGGAATGGTGACAAGAGAGGGACACAGACACCTGGAGGTGACATTGGACAGCTACAGGAATCAGGGAGGTGTGGGAGCCTGCTGGCAGCAGGAGTTGGGTCTGTGTGGCTCGAAGACCATGCAGCAGAAGGGAAATTCCCTGCAGGGCTGTAAACAGAAACTCCAGTGCAGAAGGCTGGGCAGGGGGAGGTGTGGAAGGGACTCTGCTGGGAGCAAAGCTGGGTCTAGCATTCATTAACATCTGCAGGAATGATCTGGCAGAAACAATAAACAGCACACTGATGCAGTCCCCAGCGAGGCGGGGAGGGAGCCAGGGCCAGATTCTCAGCTCTGCTGCAGCAGCACAAAGAGACCATAAAGCTGGTTGAACCAGCTGCGACGCCAGCATCCCTCCCACTAACAAGAGTGGGGGAACGGCCCCTGTGCCCACGCCACGGCTGCTGCCGATGCCACGTGGGAGCGTCGCCTGGCAGAGCCCCGCGTTCGGTGCCGCGCGTGGGAGCGGCGCAGGGGGAGTTACAAGATGTTGTAGTAGCCTTGATCAGCAGGAAATCTATTAGTGCCGGGAGGAGCAGGCTGAGTAAGGAAAACAATGGGGATGAGAGCCAAGAAGCTATTAGAGAAAGGGAAGTCCTACTGCTGTGTTTGCCCTTCGTGCGCTGCAGCCAGGTCCCGGGGAAGAGGGGTTGGAAGAGCCAAGTCGCACGGCCAGGGTGGTCCGGCAGCTAAATGTTGCTGGGCTGTGATTTGACTGACGGCAACCCTGGGAGCAGGGCTGTAGTGCACAGTCTGGTGGAGATAATGGCAGACACACCATCTCAAATGAAAGGGAAGGTATGTGAGAGCTGCAGCCCTGGTGATGGGATAGTGGGGGCTCTTCATAAAGCCCCCAGCTGGTCTGGACAAGTTCTGGTGAGCATCCCCGCTCTCCAAGCTATATGTTCTTTACTCTGCTGCCATTCCTGCCTTCCAGGATGACTCTGTTCCACGGGTGCTCAGAGAGTTTTGTCTCTCCCGTGGAGAAACCTTGTGTCCTGCCCTCCAAATCCTTGTGTCTGCAGCTCACAGCAAGAGGCACGTGCCTGCATGGCCTTGCAGCCTGCAGCGCTCTGTTGGAAAAGAGCTGCTGTCTTTCCACATAAAGACCCCATTATTTCCAGGCAGGGCGTAAAGAGAAGGGACAAGTCTGATTACACAAAGACAAAGGGCTAAACTCTCATTTGCAGTATTTGGACGTGGAGTCACAAAAGGATAAACAAATAAACCCCAGTGCCTAAGCTCTTCGACAGCATGAGCTTTAATCCCAGTAGCTCCCCAAGGTCTCTTCAATATGCGGGTTAGTGCTACTGAAAGCTCTGTCTTCTGCAGCAGCATCCAGAACTGGTCAACAGCATGTGGCTCAGCATGTGCCACAGCCAGGACGTGCCTCTCAGGGTCCTGAAGGAGCCACACACACAGACAGCAAGCAGAAAAGAGGAGAGGGAATTTAGGAAGGTTCTCTCAAAGGCAAATCTGCCATCTGCCTTGCTAGACCCCCATGAATGGTCTAAGCAGTGCTCAGAGTAGGTTGAAGGCTCCCGAGTGAAGTGTGTGCAGTTCATAGTCCTGATGATATTAAATTGGCAGTTTTTCTCTTATTTTTAAAAAAATGTGGTGAACAGCAGAAGTCAACCTTGTAGGAGGAGAGATGTCAAGTGGAAGATTTTCCATCAAGAGTTAACTAAGGCTGGAGAGGTGAGATGACATCCCCAATGCAAAGATCAGATGGATGGATTAGTCCATCAGGCAAGCATTGCCAGGTTATACAAAGTGAGGAATTGAGTTTTGGTGGGGGAAGTAATGGAAATGAGCTGAGATAGGACAGGAGACCTCAGAGAAGCCCAGGGAGTGTTCTCCAGTAGTAGAAGCTGGCATTAGATGTTCTCCAAAGAAAGTCTCTGGAGGTACCTGAGGTCCCAAATAGTCAGAGACAAGCACCACTGTGAAGTATTAACTAGAATAATATTTTCATAGAATAGCTGTTCCATGCTCTGTGTTCCAAACCTTTTAGTCTAGTTTTAGCCCTTATCTCAAGCAACCAAACTAAACTTATTCTTTGTGCTTAAATTTTATCCTGAAATGATGGCAGCATCGACCTGAGTTGTGCATTTGTATCTGCTGAACACCTCCAGGGCTCTTCTGACTTAATACTTATGCCTGTCCTCCAGGACATGGTGGGACTGAACCCCTCCTGAGGTGTCACCTTTCTCTGGGGTCTGCTACAATCATGGGCAGTTTGGGCACCCAAAGATTTGCAGCTTAGAGGAGGGTGAGCCCGCTGTCCACTGCAGAGGCTGTCCTCAGCCAGGTGACACCGAGCTGTGCTGGGTGACAGCTACACACTTCCCAATGGTGGAGGTGGGATGTAGTGAGGAGAGGAGAGCCTGAAGCACAGAGGGCTTTGCCTGCTCTTAGTGCTGAGTTATTGTCCCTGAGCTCCTCCACCACCCTGCACGGAGCAGCCACAACCATCGGTGTCACCCTGGGCTGGCAGGTCCTGGAGCTGGGTTGCTGCTGATGGTGTAAGGACAGGCTCTGCAGTGCAGAGCTGCTGCAGTGGCCGGGCCTGCTATGCAGGAGGCTAGAAATGGTGTCTTGTGGATGCACAGGTGCAAGAGGGAATTTCTCCAGACACAACCAACAGTTGAGTTTGATGAGGTGTTAATTAGACCATTCATGCAGCCTGAGCTGTTGCAGAGCAGACCATGATAGCTACCTACTGTGTCTGTGGGTACAGGAATCCCAGAACTGCTCAGAATTTGCTTGGGGAAAAAAATTATGGGATTCTAAGGAATTAACATAGATTTTAACAGCAGATCAGGAATGAGATACAAAGGTTAATGCATGGCTGGATTGCTGGAAAAGAAGAAACATGAGGAAAAGCTATCAGGAAGGAGAAATGCTAAAATGTGTTAAAGCTCAGAACATGTGGTGCAAAACTTAGGCTGGCATGTCTGGGTGGATTTGGCTCTTGAGTCTCACAGCTATTGTTCCTCAGCCAGTTTTTGTCACTGGTAACTCACAGGTTTCAGTGTGTTGCTTCTACCATGGCAGGAGCTGCAGCAGTGCCGGCAGGGTAAGGGCTGGCAGGCACTTTTGCCCATGCTAGATCGGCTGTTGATGCTCTGTGGCCAGTTTAGGTCCTGAGACTGCTGATTTCTCACCAGAGAAGTGAAAACTTTTCTTGTGTGGAGCTACACTCTTTCCCTATTCCTCATCCCACAGATCTCAAAGTCATCAGATCTTGTGGCTCCTTGGCCTTTTCTCTGCCCTCTTTCCAGCTTCCCTGGCCCCTTTTTGCTACTGCAGTCACCATTGTGCATCCACCCTCTGGTCACAGAGCCACAGCACCTCCAGCCAGGTGGCAGAAGATGGTGACAAGGCTCCCAATCTCATCCTTCATGGTTTTACTGCCTCCTGCTCCTGGTTTGTAATGCCTGTGGGGATTTAACCAACCCATCTGGTTCTCTGTGTCTCCCTTTGGTGGTGTCATTCCACAGTGGTCTGAAAGGACCCCATGAAGCTGAAGAAGCACTTTTGTCAGTGATGGTGAAGCCCTTCCTCCCTGCCAGCTGTGGATATGGCAGGACTGGGAGGGGGCCTGTCTTAATGATTTGTGGGCAGCCAAGTAGGGGTCAGGTTAATACCAGACTCAGTCCTCAGCCCTGCTCCTTTCACCCACAAATCAACCCCAAGGCAAGGTTTCCAACACTTATCTCGTAGAGAGAATTGTTAGCTTGCCGTTGATGAAGTGGCACAAGCTGAACACTGGGGTGCCACCAAAGCCAAATCCAAGTGCTGAACCTGGGAGAGACTTTGGTAATGTTTTGATGATAACTGCCCTTGCCTTATGTCTCTGCCATCGTGAGGACAAAGAGAGCTGTGCCTGTCTGTGCAGGTCAGCACGCCTCGGTCCGTTCAGGCATTCGTTTTTATCCAAACAGCAGCCAAAGACAGTGTATGGACAGAGCTTGTTTGTTTAAATTCAAGTAAGGAGGAGAAATAAGTAACTGGAGTAGGTGGTATCTGGCAAAGGGAAGCGCTCTGGATGAATTTTAGGAATGAATGTAGGCATTTTTCCCATCCTCTTGCTGAGAAGGACTTCTGCCATATTCGACACAAGGGACTTGTAAACACTGCATTTTTAGAAGCTGTTTTGGTTGTTTGACTTTCTTTTAAAAAGAGTATATCCTTGCTGTATTTAATTACACAAGCTACCACAAGGTTGGTGGCACAGACTCTACCAGGACACTCAACAGATCCAGAGCAAGAATTTTGTGCAAAAATTTAAGCCACAAGACAAGGAACTTAAAATGAATGATACAAAGGGAGGAGGAGGTCACTGCAGCATGAACTCAAGCTCTGGTAGCATTGAACTTATGAGCGACTCAATTCATAAATACGTTGAAATGAGGTGTGAAGGATGTGATGACTCATTTTGCAGTTGGTTATAGAGCAGGGTCAAGGAGCTGAGATGTAAGCAAAAGATTTAGCTACTGCACTTTATGAGGAAAGAGTTAATATAGTTGTTGCTTCTGAAACTCAATTTGATTTCTGGAATCCCAGAATCACAGTCCTGTACAGGAAGAACAAAATGGATAAGAAAATGCATGGATGAGATTATGGCACTGTGTAAGTACGCATTGTACCTTCATTCTGATTGCTATCTACAATCTTAGTAATTTCATCTCAGAAAAGATGTAATAGAACCAGGAGGTTGCAGAGAGGAGCTGAGGATGTGCACAGTGTGTGGTTTCTTCACACAGAGGGAATTTTACTGAGGCCCAAGAGCCTGTGAATGGGGTAGTTTGTTCACAGTGCACAAAGCAGTTTGGAAGGAAGCTTTGTAAAGAAGGAGGAAGATTATTCACAGGGTATGTGATGGCATTGTGTAAGTAATTGTCTTAATGGCTGTTGTAGAGGCTGGAGGGAGGTGAGTCCCCATCTCCTGACTCCTTGAGCTCCCCCCAAGGACATGAAGCCCTCTTTGCTGGGAAGTTTGTGCAGCCCTACCACAGATCAGGCTGGTTGAAGAAAGGTGATGCTGAGCCAATGGAGAATACAATATATCAGCAGATTTATACCTAGTTCACACCAGACTCTGCTCCCCAGAATGAAATTCATGAATATCCACTGCAGGATAAAGGCTTTGCAGCATGTGGCATTAGTGGGGTCTGGCTCCTCTTTCTGCTGCTGCAGGTTTTCATTTGTGCTGCTAGAACCTGAAGAAGTCAGTAATTGAAGCCTGGGCCTTAGTGAGCCTCACCAGCCAGCTGAGACACAAGGTGAAGTTTGTTCTACCCATCACTGTTGGCTCAAAGGGCAGAGATCTGCCACCCTGCTCTAGGGATCCACCAGGACACCACCACAACCATAGGCAGGCTAGTCTTGTTCCTACATTTGGAGCTTGTACAGGGTAGGGACTCTGTTCTGTAGTTCTTCAGGGAGTAGCCCATGAAATAACCCATGTTTGTAAAGTCCAGCACTCAGGAGTCATTCAGATGTTAAACTTTCTGGGCGCCTCTGCAGTAACAACTTGTCTCCTTGTGCAACTGCATTTTTTTTTACAGAATTGCTTTTTTTTTTTTTTTTTTTTTTTAAATAATAGTTTAAAGGATTAATATCTGCAATTACCTGCATGGAAAAGAGATTTCCAAATGTGGATGTCTCTTTAATGTATCAGGAATAAACCTAGGAAGTTCCAGAGACTGGCAGCTGAATCCGGACACATTTAAATGAGAAATAACATACTTGGAAGCTAATTAACCATGGGAGCAATTTACTTAAGGTTGCAGTAGGTGCTCCATGACTGACGAGTATTGAATCAGGACAGATGTGTTTGAGACATCTGCCAACACTAAAGTGAAAGTTGTGGGAGATGTGGTTATGGGACAATCTCTGGAAGAGATCAGATTTGACCCATGGTGTCACAATACAGAATCTGGGTACCATCTTGAGGTATTGCAGCCCTCCTGCTCCTTGCCCCCACAGCTCATTCATGACCTGTGAGGTGAGCCCCACCTTGTGCTAGTGTGGCCATTTCTGGCACAGAGCTGTGAACTGTTTGAGCCACTGAGCAATGCTCAGTTCCAGCTCACCGCAGGCCCTTGCAGGTGGCATGGGGTGCTGGCAAAGAGCCAGCTGCAAGGGTAAGAAGATGGACATGTCACAGAGTAATGGGATGGGTTGGATTGAAAGGGAACTTAGAGATCATCAGTTCCAGCTCCCCTGCCATGGGCAGGGACACCTTTCAGTGGACCAGGTTACCCAGGACCCCCCCAACCCGGCCTTGAACACTTCCAGGGATCAGGCATCCACAGCTCCTTTGGTCAACATGCTCCTGTGCCTTATCACCCTCACAGTGAAGAACTTATTGCTAATACCTAATGTAAACCTATAATCTGTCACTGAGATGCCCCTATCAAGCTCAATGACTTTGTCCCATCCTCAGAATCCAAATCTCCTTACCCAAGATTCCTATTCCTGTACACGTCTCTGATGTGTTCTGATTTCCTACCTAGAAATGGCATCCCTGAAGGTTTCAAAGACTTTTCTTGGGGATTTTAACATGTGCCCAGGTTTCTGATGTGTGGAAATCCACCCAGGGGTATTACATGGAAGGTGTTGGGGCTGCCACCCTTCTGAATCATGGGGCAGTGCTACAGCGTGGGCTGAGCTTGTGCCACGGCTCCTGGTGGGGATTTAGTGCACATGTGCTGCAGGGTCAATTGGTGCTCACGGAGAGACCCTGGTGTGTAGGAAAATGGCAGATTTACTGTGCCAGCCCAGCCCATCTGTGCAGCACATGTGTCAGGGATCTGAGCTCTCCTGCAAGTGTCTGGTTCATTGTGCCTGTGCCTGTGCTGCGCACATGGAAATTGTGCAGTCCAGGAAATCCCAAATGAAAATGTGTCACCACTGGTCATTTTGACCATATGGATCTTCACTGGCCTCAAAATCTGTGGATGGAGCAGCAGAGGTGCAATAGGAATAAAGGGATTAGTTAAATCCCTATTCCTAAAACAAAGATATTTTGATACCTGTGCATTACTACATCTCCACCTCCCCTAGGCTTTCATCCCTTGTTCCTGCAGTACCACTTGCTGGCTGCTGAACTGCTCTAGGTTCCCTCCGGAGAGTAGAGACCATTTCCAAGACATCTGGGGTACTCCAGGAGGAACTCCTGGAATGACCAGAAACTTCACCTTGGAAAAATCTCAACAAAAGGAAAAAGGAAGAAAACATAAAGAAAGAAAAAACAGACATGGAAAATTAAATTTGAGCTAGACATGTACATTTTATCATAAGACTTTAATATTATCAGAACTAGCTGATTCATCTTGCTATTATAGAGGGAGAAGAGTTTCCTGCTTATATGGGTTTCCTGCTTCTGCTGCTCCATGAGGTTACAATGAGGGTTTGCTTTGCTTTTCAGTCCCTGCTCAAAGACCACTGTAGAAGGTGTGTCTTCAATGGGGGTGTAGGCCCTATGGAAATGGCTTTCATACGGAAAAACCAGAGAGCTTCTTCCTTTAAGCTTGGTCTGCTCAGGGTTTTGGTCTGTGAAGCGAGAGTGCCAAGCTGAGTCTGAAGAGGTGATTCAGACTTACTTTCAGCCAGAATGTAAAGCATCTGAGGCTAGAAAACAAGTTGGGCTAATCTTCAAATCCAATTGTAGCATATTGATCTTCAAATCCAATACAGATTGTGTTCATAATTTCAGTTTAGAGTCCATTAGCTCACTCTTATAGACTTTGTGCATTGCCTTTTATGCATCAGCCCCTGTAGAGAGAATTTAAAACCTGGGAACTGGGGGTTTTGACTCTTTTTACATATTTCTGCACACTTAATTTTATATAACAGGAACGCCTCCTCAGCAATATTTGCAAAATTTTCTTTTTTCCAGGTGACCAGTGTGAGTTGTGGGGAGCTCACACCTCTCCCTATGGCTGCACTATGGCTGGCCCAGCTGATATTCTCCCCCTTCTCAGCTGGGGAGGAAATGTCCCCAACCATTGCATTGCCACCGGTCTGCCTGACCCTCAAGAGAGATGTAAAAGCATTTCAGAAAGGCTTTCCATCTTTTACAGAGCCTGGGAGCTGGGCTCACAGCACTGCTGAGCGGCAGAATTGGGGATGCATCAGTGCTATAGGAGTTTACAGCATGTTATTGTTTTTCCATTTCTAATTGTATCTCTTCCCTCTCTGTCTGCAGGGATTTATTATTGCTGCCTTTGCCAGCATCCTCTTATGCTCCACAGGGTCCAGCTGCCCTTTTGTCCCAGTCTATAATTGACCATGGTCATTAATTTAAAGTCAGAATGATCGTTTCCGAGCTATATTTAGCCTGGAGCTTGCTGCTCTTGTTTCAGACCTGATTAGAGGCTCATGTGCCGGAAAGCTGCTGCTCGTCCCTGGCATGACAAATAGTCTGATGGTCTCTCCTCACAAACCTTCCTCCTCCCTACCCTCGGTCATGGGGCTCTCCTTGGGGTCGCTGGACCCAGCACCACTCACCCCTGTGTGGAGTTGGGACAGCTGTGACATTGCTGCTGTGTTCCCGGAATCCTTGTGCACCAAAAGCAGCCCAAGAAAATACAGCATCCTTTCCTTTCTCAGCATATTCGTGAGCTTGAGCAAATGTCTCCTGTCATTTGTGTGCATTATCACTTCCAAAATGCATCAGCCTCGCAGCGCACGTTGCACTCCTGCACAGCCAACGTGCCTGTCCAGTTGGAGTGTACTTTATTGTGTTTCCATGTCCGTGCCCCTAAATGTAAGAATACGAGGACTGCTGGGGCTTCCCTGTGGGAGATGCAGTTTTCCAAGGGGCTGTTTGGATTGCTGGGCTGGGGAATCAGGGAGAGACCTCTGCAGCTGCCAGCTCCTCCTGTGGTGGTTGCATATGGTGCCCAAGATTAGGAATTGCTTTGGTTGTGGGACTGGTCGTGTGAGCAGGTGGATCTGGGTAGCTTCAAATTTGACTCAAACAGGAGCTGTCTGGAAGAGGTATTTTCTTAGTCAGATGAGAAGCCATCAGGAGAATAATACCCATATGTCACTGGCTTTAACCTTGTCCATGGAAGTGCTGTGGCTAGGCAAAGGAATGGAATAAACCAAAAGTGCACCCAGGTCAGAATCCATCAGTTGGCTAATAGCCAATGCCAAAGAAAGAGTCAAAAAAGGAAAGCACTTAGCAGTATTAGTCCAGCTTTTCCTCCCTTCCTTAGGAGCTTCCTGAGCGGGAGGTGGCATTTTTGAACCTAATGGCTTTGCTGGGTTTTATTTCCATTTTCTTCAGTTTTCCAGTCCTTTCTTGAATCAAAGAGTTCTTTAGATTAAATACATATTGGGGGCTAAGAAGTATCTCCTTTTACGATGGACATTTAAAACATGCTCTTTAATTGCTACTGAGAGTCGTTAAAGTCACAGAACTTAATATATACCTCAAGATCTTGTTCCTGAAATGCCGTTGTGTCCCGAAAGCTCTCCCTGCCTGCTCTAAAATGATGCCCAGAGCTCTGCTGCCAGCTGGGTTTCACTTTGTTGTTCTCAGCTATGCTCGCTACAAGCATTTGGATTAAGTAGAATTTATTTCTTCTATTTAAGGACACTAAGGCTTCATTAGAAAGTATTTGTGGGTACAGTGGCCACCTTTGTTATCTCGTTGGTTATTTAGGATTTCCCCTGTGGCAACACTGGGCTTATCTGGTTTCTTCCTCTGTTTCCCATAGGTTCATGAAAGTGGCCGGCGGCACGGTGGATGCTGTTACCTGGCAACAGTAGGTATTCACCATTCCTTCTATTTTCCAGCACTCACTGCAGTGATCACAGATGCTGGGAACAGAGCTGATGTGCTCTCTGGGTGTCAAAGGGGCAGATGTGCTACAGCCACCTCCTCTGTCCTGCTGAATTTAAACAGGTGAAAGAGGCTCTGCCCTTCTTTCTCGAGCCTCTCAAACAATTACAGGAGTGGATGTAATAACCTGTGCCTCTGTAGCTAAGACAGGGATAACAAAACCACTGTCGGCATGCCTGGCTTGCCAGATTGCTGGAAACAGAGACCTGAACTGGACTGCTGAGTCTCCAGAGCAGCGGGGAGGACAGGCAGCTCTGGGGGTTGCCTGGGTAGGGACAACAAGGAGGCAAAAGCCACGTGAGACAGATGTATGGGACTATCTGAAAGCCCTTTTCCTTTCACCCCAGTCCCTGTCTCCTCGTGCCCACTGGCCTGAATCTAAACTGGTTCATCCAGACGAGGTTGAGGCATCTGAGTCCAGTGGTAAACACACAGTGCCCCAGCACCCACTCTGCTTTGTAAGGGTGTCCACAGACACACTGGTGTCCTACATGCAGGTAGAGCCCCAGGAGCAGATAGATATCAGTTATAAGGGGATGAACATCCAAGATCTTGGCCCAGCTGAGGCTGAGAGAGATGCTGTTACCTGTTTTCCCTCCTGGTCCTACAAAATGCTGCATTTCAGAAGTGCAAAGGAAGCTCTGAGCAGTAGCGCTGAGAGTAACAAGCACCATGCGGAGGAATAGGTTTTCTTATTTGGGGGAAAATCCAAACCCATCTTTTTCTTCCTCTTACTTCCACCTGTCCCAGTGTGCATGCTGTGGCCAGAGGGAGGCTCCCCAGCAGGCTGTGGCTCTCTGCAGTGGGAGTGCAAACACCAGTGCAAAGTTGAGGCACCATACAAGCACAGCAGTGACCACCAAAACTGATAGCAAGAGGGTTTGTGGGGCAGGCAGGACTCTCTCCTACCACAGAAAGGACACATTTCAGAGATAAGCATTCACTGGAGGGAAAAAACTAAGCTGAGGCCATTCTGTTGTCAGAAGAAGTGGATTTGCTGTCATGCTGGGTTATACTTCCCACACAGAACACTGACCTGATCATGGGAGCCAGGATCTCAGGTCTAGGGTGTGCTTGAGTGTGCTGCCCACAGGCCTGTTTCCCAAGCTGGTTCTACACAATGACCCCTCATGAGGTGCTCAGGCTGCTTTGCTGAATGCAGTAGCAGGGCTGGTAAATCCATCATTTGTAAAGGCCCTTTGGAGACCTGCTCTTCAGTAGAGCTCAGTGGGGTTTACCATACAAGGTTTTCTTGCAAGTGCATCCGTGGTCTTTGTGTCAGTGTGTTAACCTTAGAGGCTTCTGCAGAAGCAACTGTTGGCATCTTAGAGGGGTTTATAGCACCAGACGTGACCAGCAACCTGTAAGGCCCATTCCTGGAGCTTGGCTTGTCTCAGTGTGCTTGCCTGAGTGTTTAGCTCCTTGGGTTTCTCTGCCAGGCAGCAGCAGCTTGCTGCAAGGGGGACAGTGGGGTAGCAGAGCAATTGGAGCAGGATTTGTGTTACTTACAGGCTCATGCTGTGCAATGATGATCTATGTCTCATCTGGGAATTTGCTTTTCATGATTACACGATGTGCTGATCGCATTTACTTAGTCCAGGAATTTGCTTTCTGCAACAGGGCTTGATGGCTGGGCCAAGCCCTTGGATGAGTTGAAGGAACAATCTTCCAGGCTTCAGATGTGGAGTTTCATCTGGTGTGCAGGGAATCTGCCTGCATGGCTGCTTTGAAACCTTTTCTTACAGGATCAGTCTGAAGTGCTTGTCAGGTCTGGTGCTGAAGCAGCAGCTTGTGGTCGGGAGGGCTGGTGCAGCTCCCCACAAGGGTCAGCAGATATGAGCTGCTGCTTGCTGACCCATTTCCACTGCAGTGTTCCTGCTGCTCCCCCAGCCAGAGTTTGCAGCTCTGGAGATAGCACTCATGTGTGATTGTGAGGACTGGCAATGGCCACAGCTCTGAGCTGGGCTTCTGTACTGTTTATGAATAAATGTCAAAACAGTGTCTCATCCCTCTGCTCCAAACAGCAAAACAAAACAAAACAAGTTCCTTTGTATCCAAGAAGAAAATTATTAGCAGGAAACTAAACTGCTGTCTAATTTCAAGTATGAGTATTTCAGTTCCAAACCCTAACGTTCTCCTGGGATATCGGTTATAAATTTGTCAAATCTGTTATTCCTTTGAAAAGTCTGTGCTCAATCCAGAAGGGGAATTGAGAAGAGAATATATTGCAAGGAGCCCTATTCTCTGTGTGAAAACAGAATCTATCTGAAATATAATTGACAGAAAAGTGACACTGGGTAGAAATAAGCAGCTCACCAGTGAGCCTCACTCACTCAACTGAGTATGGTTTCACTTACATACATAAAATAACTCAACATGTGTGCCTCCCTCTTCAGAAGTAAAGTATGGCTGGAGAGAGATGTGTGAATAGCTTCAAAGTGCTCAGGGAATTTCCTCTAAAGGAGGGTATGACAGTGGCTCCAAGAGCTTTGGCATTTCCCTGGTGATTTAGATTGTTATGTTTGGTTATGAGTAAATGCAGACCCTGTCAGCCTTTGGATGTGGGTTTCCACTGCTCAGAGTCCTCCCCACAGCCATCTCTTTGCTCTGTGCTGGTGTCCTCACACATGGTGAGGATTTATTGTCCACTTAAACCTGCAGCTGTGCCCAGTTCCATCCCCAGGCACACCCTCTCAGTCTGCACAACTGGTTTTCCATTCGAAGTCTCACACACAGCTCCAAGTTTGTCACATTTAACGGGCAAATCCTCACACAATGCTGCCTCTGAAACACAAATCCCTGTTACTTATGGGGAAAGTAAATGTTTGCATCTTCAGAACCAGTGGACATCTGTCCTTGTGGCTTCTTTGAGAATGCCACTTTCTCTTCCAAGATAGAGAGTCACTTGTCCTGTGTGGCAAACTAGAGGGGCCAGACACACAGGCATGTGTGAGATGTTGCTTAAAATGCTTCTGCCTGGCTTGGCTTGGGTGCCATCTCTTCTTCCCTAGCCACACTGAGCGTGCAGGGGAGATGCTCACAGGCAGTAGCACAGGGCAGATTTCCCAAAAGTGCCAGGAGAGAGTTGCCCAGCATGGGCACACCCACCACAGTATATACCAAGGGTGCCTATTTGGGCTCACATCAGCCTGCTGCGAGTGCCCGGAGTGCAGTGTCTTCACAGGCTGTGCCTGGAGGAAGGGGCTGCAGGAAGGAGTCTCTGACCAATTTGCACCTGGTCAGATTTATTTGCCCACTGGCTTGCAATCCTCTTCACTGTCTGATGGAAGGAACAGTTCCTGGCAGCAGCATGGCCTTGGCCACCAGCACATTTCCAGGCAATGCCAGGACAAGGCTGGGGAGACAGCACAGGCCAGGGACGGCTCCCGGTGGTGGGGTGGGCAAATGCATCTTGTCTGGGGGCAGAGAAGGCGTGGGTGCAAGTCGTGCCTTTGGGGTCAGGAAACAGCCCCCAGTCGCCCTTCATCAATGCATTTATTAGTGCTGGAGGTGGGCAGCACCTCTCATCTGTGCCTGCAGGTGTTTGGAGGGAGCAGGCTGCACCCTGCCTCTCTTCTCCACAAGAAGCAGTGTGGCTGCCCCATGTCCTGCAGATACCCTCTCCCCAGGGAGAGGCTCACAGCTCAGGGCCACCTGTCAGCTGAGATGTCTCGTTTTCCCAGCTGCAGTGTCATGGGTGTCACGCTGACTGTGAGGATCTGCCCTGCTCGGCATCCCTGGCAGGCGGGTGCCCTAATTCCAAGCAGACTCTCCCTGTAGCAGCAGGCAACAAAGTAGATCCGGAAATTCCTGAGCTTTGGGAAGTGGGCTTTAATGTAATTAACTGCAACAGAAGAAGAGGTCAGATAATAGGGGCAAAGGTTTCTCTTTAAAATGAAGTAGGATGTAAATGAAACCAGCTGCCCAGGAGTCAGCACACTGCCTTCATTAAACAAGGTGCAATGCTTATGGTCCCATGCAGCAAATCATGGATCTTGCCAGAAAACTGTTTTAAATGCAACACCAGGCCTGGAGGGGGGAGAACAGAGACACGTCACCAGCCCTCAGATCGCCCAAGTGCTCTGGTGCCTGGCACTGTCCCTCTCTGGGAGGCAGCAGGGAGCTGTGTGCAGCCTGGCCTTGCAGCCTGCTCAAGAACGAGGCCATTTCTGACCAGCAGCTGTGTTCAGCCCCACCTCACTACTGTTCTCGGTTCATCTTTGTCCCATGCTACAATTCCATCCAAGGATGGAGGCCAGGAATTGAGGTGGTTCATTTCCTAGTACTGGCATAAATACTTACCCAGCCCTTGGCTGAATCCTTCCCCTGCACCATGCTCTGGTTTGGCCACCCCCAGAGTGGCCCGGTCATACCTCCCTTTGCAAAGTCTGCTGACCTCAACCTGGGTTTCTATGGCATAATCAAATGATGCTTTTGGAAATGGGGTAATGGAAGTGGAGGAGGGAAGATATGTCTCAGGTTTGTATAATAGGCATCCAAGGTATAATGAGGCACCCAAAAGTAGATGTACATGGCCTGTTCTTCAAGATGTTTGTCTCATCTGGGATTTAGTTGCTAGATCCCTCTTTTTCTTAGCTGGCTCTTCTCATGTTCTTGCAGACTGCAGGTAACAGCATCTCTCTCAGCCTCAGCTGGGCCAAGATCTTGGATGTTCATAGAGAGTGGCACCAAACTGGGAGACACAATGGCCCAGCTTTGTATATAATTCTCTCCTGAATTATGAGAAACAGCATGGTCAGTGCTCATGGTGTGCATGCTGATGTCTCCGAGGCTTCAGAGCCAATTCTGTTGCTGCACCCTAGCCAGAGACCACTGGAAGAACTGTCAGCTTGTGCTGCAGACAAGCAGCTTGTCCAAGAGCTACGTGTGTTCTGCCTCTGCAGAGTCGTGGCTGACAGAGAACCCTGCCCGTGCTGGGGAGGGCCTGTCCATTCACTTCCTTGTCAGACTTAGGAGAGGAGGATGTGAGTGCCATGGGCTCCGGGGCTGGCTCAGGTCGGCTGCCTGGGGAGGTATTTGTCAGTGCTGGATATCCCTGCAGCTGCTGCTGGCTTTTTTGGAGGCCGAAGAGTTGTGACTGTTTTAGGTTGTTGGTTTTTGGTTTGTTCTTTGGTTTTTTTTTAAAATCAAGTGCACTGAGTCATTGTAAATATCAGCAAAGCTGCAGCCTTTACTCCAAGGAATAATCCATGCCTAATGAGCTCTTCTCCTGCTTTAAAGGCCTGAGAGTTGTTTGCATTTTGTGGATTGCTATACTGCCTATACTGACAGTTAAGGCTGCCAAAAGGAAGTGCCCTTAACTCAATGAGATGAAGCCTACAGCTGGAAACCCATTCCTGAGTATCCAGGTATCAGCACAGACCTCAGCTCCTCTTTCTTCCTCATAAGCCTTGTGCAACTGGTGCCATTTTTCCTAGTCTGAGGAGGTTGAAACTGCCTGTTGGCAACTGAGGACTTCCCAGACAGATCTGCAAGAGATCCTTGCCCATTTTACTGAAGCTTGTAATTGTCTTCATGCTCAACACACTGAAAGCTGAAGTGGTCCCCTCTTAATGCCACTGGGAAATATGCTACCAAGATTTCTCGATTCTGAAGCACGAATACTGATACTTTATTTCTGCCCCTTCATGCCTCTACCAGTCTCTGTTTCTTTGGGTTGTTAATGAAGGTGTCAAAACAAAAAAGTGACCATGGCGTGTATTGCAGGGTATTTCTCTTCCCTGTAGGGTCTGGGCTGTGCTGAGCACAACAGCACCTGCCCAGGCTGGCTCCATGTGACTTCTGGGGGCAGAGCCTTCTCTGGCTCTGCTGCTGGTCCTCTCCCCTTGGCAGTGGGAGAGAGCTGCATGTCAGAGACCACCTTGTGCTTGAATGAGGTGATGAGGAGGTGCAAGTTTGTCTTTGCTCTCTCCTAGGAGTTTAACCTGGGTTCTGGGACCATATTGGAAAAGGAGCTAAACCCTACAGAAAACCTGATGCATTGGAGGGGTCGTACACAGACTCAGGTCTATCTAACTCCATCTTTTCCCTGTGAAGGCAGCCCTTTTTTATGAATTTCAGCCAGTTTTTGGCCCAGGTGATGGGGGTTTTAGTCCACAGCAGTCTGAAAAAGTAGTTTCTGTTCAGTTTTTAAGTGTGGTGCTAAAATCCAAACATCTGCCATCCCCAGAGAACACTGCTTTGTAACTTTGTCTTAAAAAATAATCTGTGTAAACCCCACCACTGCCTGCTGCTCACAGATCTGCTCTCCTTCCAGCAGCCAGTGGTTTGATAGTGTGTAAGCAATCGGAATGATTTTAAACACTTCCTAAATTCTCCCTGGAGATTATCTCTGCCCTTATCACCCTCCAGTCACCGTGGATATACAGAAATGCCTCTTGCCTCCTTACCCAGTCACACAATGTTGGGTTGTGCCAGGCATGTTCCCGTGCTTTGCTGGGGACACAGCTGGGGCTGCACGCCTGGGGGAGGGTTGACAGGGGAGGTTCTTCTCCTTGAATGCATTTGCAAGTTGAGCCTGTAATAGAACTCTGCTCTGGGACACTTAGGGACTTGGAGCAGTGAGACACAAAAATCCTCTCCAAGCACTTGTGCATGTTGCACATGTGCCAGGTGCACTGTCTGAGGCTGAGTTAGCCCACAGCATCCTTTGGGGATGCTCCTGCATTCCAGCACCCAAGGGAAACAGCCACTACAACTGCTACAGCTGCTCGCTGGTGCAGATGAGATGTATGTCACGGAGGAAGCAGCCCTGGAAAGGTGAATCCACCTTTCTTCAGAGCCCAGGTTCTGTCATGCGTCCCAGCACCCACGGCTGCACCGAGCCCTGCAGGGGGGGAGAAGGGTCTGTGTAACTCTGAGGAAATCCGAGTGGAGTGAGGGAGGGCAGGCACTGACTGTGCCCCAGCAGCCCCAGCCAGAGCTGCTGCTGTCCCTGAGAACCTCCATCCCCCCCGACATTGCTCTGACATACTCTGTGGGCTTGCTGTGCTGAGTGGCTGATGCGCAATGCAGATTTGGGACGAGAAGGTTCATAAAGTTTCTCTTGCAAAACCTATTTATGAGAAAAAGGGCCAGCCCAGGGGTATGCCAGTGTGTGCCACAGCAGGCATCCTGTTCCCTGCAAGATTGTCAGGAGCCTCTGGGAGATGTACAAGGGCTGCCATTTCTCTTTGCATGGAGGAGGAGGGGGCAGCCCAAGACTCTTCCTCAGTAGGAGCAGGTCAGGATTACCTCTAGACACAGGGTATGTGCAGTCAGGACAGAATGCTTCACCTTATGTCCCGGAGCCAGGAGACAGCAGTGAAATATTTCAGAGCCTTCCTCTCACACTTAAAGACAGATGACTCACATTGTTATGGGCAGCAGTGTAGCTGTACTTCATAAAATCTAGCACATGGAGAGCAGGAATCAGCTCCCTGTGTGGGAAACACGCCCTGGCATTCATAGGCCAGAAGGTATTTCTATGAGAGCAGGACTTCCTCTGCTGGTAACACCCATGACATTTCATGACAGGGGGATTCAGCTGTGGATTTTTCTGGAAGAGCAAGCAAGGGAAGTGTAGGTTGTGCAAGAGTGCTGCAAAGATTTTGCAGGTGGCATTTTGCTCCCAGCTTTTAGAAACTCCCAGAGTTTCACCAGCAAAAGTTAAGAAATTGCATAACTTCCCATGAGTTCCTGAAGGGCAGGATGCTCAGTGTTCAGGGCATGTCTACCTTACATCCTGTTTTGGAGACTCAAGCATCTGCCAGACAAGTATGGCCAGATGGCCAGGACGGCACAGGATGCAAGCAGGGACTCCCCCAGAGCAAAGGGAGCTTCCTGGGTATGGGACAGCAGCAGAACAGGAGGACATGGTTTCGAGGCAGAGATACTTCCAGCTGTCTAACCTTGTCTTCTTATTTTCCTTGCAGTTACTACATTGATGGTCGAGTGGCCAAAGTGACAGACTTCCTGAAAACACGCCTGTTAGACACACTCTCAGACCAGATCAGGAAAATCCAGAAGGTGAGCGAGTGCAAAGGGTCTGCAGGGACGAGGGGACGCCGTGCCTGCAGTGCCTGGCTGTGGCACAGCTCATGGCCAGGGCTCACATCAGCACTCCCAGGGGAGCTGCTGTGGGGTAGGGAGGGAGAGTGGCTGCGGTTCCCTGTGCTCCCAGTGAAAATGCAGCCAGCCCTCGACCAGGGCACGGGCTGGAACACCAGGCAGCACAAAGCCTGGCCCCAGTGTGGGATGTGCAGTGGTTTTTGAGGGAAGAGGCCACAGCGTGGGCTGTGCAGGTGTGCTGGGACACAGGCTGGGTGTGCAGGGCGGGAGCAAAAGCCCTGCCAAGGCAGCTCACTGGCTTGAGTCTCCTATCTGTCTGTTCTTGAAGGGAGCAGCACGTAGTGAGGGTGAAACTGCACTTGCTCCCCAGAAGAAAGAGAGGAGCGAGCAGCCAGGTGGTACCAAACCTTCCTGAGCACAGCCAGTGTCATGTCTGCTCAGGAGGGGGCTCCTACGGCCACTACTTGCCCCACTTGCTCACAGTGCCTGGAAATGTTGCTCACAAAGTAATGGCAGTTGCATTCCCAGAGTGATTCTCACTGGTGGAGAACTGTGACCATTATGAACTAGTGTCCTTTTTCCCTGATGATCATGTTTTGACTGTGTTAAAAACCCCAAGTGTTGCTGGCTTCTGGTGTCAGAATCCATGGCTCTGCCTGGCTCGTGAGTGCACCTTTCCTCACTGGTCCAGGGGACCCAGCTCACATCTCTAATGATGGGATACGTGACAGGGGCTTTGCAGGGTCCCCCAGCTTTGGCTGATAGAGGGGCCAGGGCTGAGACTGACACGCTCAGCTGTCAGTCCTGGAAGAAATAAGGAACACCTAGTGAGCAAAAAAGGCCTTAGGGACTAAAGGAGATGTCCATCCATCTGTCTTGTCTTTCAAATCTTACCACTCACCACTATGTCTCACTTATAATTCCTGCAGGGAAAAACCATAGAATGAATAAACAACTCAGAGGCCCTGGGAAAGGGGATGAGAGGGTCAGTGCAGCAAAGTTGGAAGAGATAAGCTGTTTGCTGAGCCCTCTGGCACAAGCTGGGAGTCATCCATGTATGTGGATGTATACTCCTGCTGTGGGGAGGCATGGCACAGTGGCCATGGGAATCACTGTGGGGCAAGCAGGACACACCAGCTGACCCAGCCCCGCTGGGTATAATGCCCTGCCAAAAGTGGTGACATGCGTCCCACCTCTGCTGTGGGTTGGAACCTGCTGGGAATGGAGTGGGACTCCATCCATTCCCAGAGCAGAAGCAGCAAGGAGCTGCCCTTTGTGCAGTCTAGGGGAACCCTCACACCCATGAGCCAGAATTTGGTCTGCACAGGGCAGGGCTGGGGAAGGCTCTCCTGGGAATGCCAGTGTGGCTGAGCAAAAGCACAGCACTGGGTGCTAATAGCCTCCAGCTTGGCTCTGAGTCCCTGCATCCTGCCGGGGCTGATTAGAGCAGCTGGACTTGTCCACTTCCCTGTTTTATTGCTTCCTCTCCGACCGGGGAAGGTGGCGGGCTTAGATAATTACAGGCAGGATGCCAACACCTCTGGGGCTTCAGTCAGGGTTGTCGAGTCTCACAGGCTATGAGTGGGAGGCAGCCCAGAGCTGGCGTATTTAACATCTTTGAGGGATCCCAGTCCATCCAGCACATTCCAGCGCTCCTCACTAATGGGGCAGGATCCATCAGGCTGCGCAGAGCTATCCTGGGGCTGCTGGGGCTGCAGACATCTGGTCTTGGGAGCTTGTCACCCAGCCTGGAGAAGTGGGATTGCAGGAGAGGGGACAGGGTGTGGTGCCGAAGCTTGCTCAGGCTGGGAGAGCACAGCTCTGGCCATCTGAGCCCTCCCGTCCCATCTGGCATCTCACAGGTGTCTGCACTGCCGCTGAAGCCTGGTAAGGAGTGGGCCAGCATGCTCAGACCTGCATGTCCCACCTGTGCCATGTGCCACCTGTCCTGAGCCATGGGCCCCCCAGGTGGCAGCGCAGCCCCTGCTCAGCCGTGGGATTGACTGTCTGTGACTGGAGGAATCCCACGGCCTTCTCCTCGGGTGCCCACCCACCTGTAACCCATATGGCTCCAGCATGTGGCCCAGTGCTCCCACATTGCAGAGCCATTGTGGCTCAGGGGCTCCCCATGGCTGGCAGCCACCTGGGGAGAACTGGGAGAGCTAAGGTGGCATGAGAGGGCAGCCTGTGGGACAGAGTGCATGGGGAGAGCACAGGGGAAGAGCAGGACCCGGGACTGGGAACATGAGAGCACGTTTGGGAGCAGTTCCAGAAGATGTGAGTGGATGTGTGGCCGGGGCAGGAAAGAGTGAGGAATAGTCTCCACCACCCAGCCAAGGTATAGACACAGAGTGACATGCCATGGAGAGGCAGACACTGACTGTCCAGCAGCACCATCACCAAAGGTCTCCACAAATCTTCCCACGAGACAGGAGATGTACGCCTCGGCTTTAAATCACAGGTTCACCACAGTAATTTTGGTTGCTTTTGTCTCTCACACAGGTAGTGAACACATACACACCGGGGAAGAAGATCTGGCTGGAAGGTGTTGGCATGACCTCAGCTGGAGGCATGAACAACCTCTCCGACTCATATGCAGCCGGGTTCCTGTGAGTGACACTGGCTTGCCAGCACCAGGGCACTGCCACCCCCACGGGCTCTGCTGGCTGAGGTGCTGCAAAGGCACTGCAGCTGGAAGAGGGCAAGCTCCAGGCCCAGAGAGCCCCCTCAGTACTCCCTGGCAGCCTGAGTATTGTTGATTTCTCCATTTCATACCTATTGCCTCTCCTCAGCTCTGCTTTCCGTTTTCTCTCCTTTGAAGCCACAGCTGTTCCTGGCTGTCCACTGGCACAGCCCCATGGCCTGGACATCCTGCTGCAAAGCCCCAGTTCAGATCTTCAGAGCTGGCTGGGATCGGGAAAGATGGAAGAAGATTATCTAATCTTTGCAGGGAAGCACAGGGACATGGCTGAGCTATCAGGGCTGTGGCAGGCTGTGAGAGTTGAAGATCTTGCCCAGGGAAGATCAGTCATGAAGATTGCCCAGGCATCCTGCCTGTCTTCTCACACTCCCTGGGCAAGATCTTCAAGTCCTGGTCTGGTCTACCCTGCTCTGACAGAGGGTGCAGAGTGCTGGCAGGCTGGGGGAGCACCCAGGTTCTGGACAGAGGACTGAGATATTGGGGTGCCCACAGGGACTCAGGGGCTTGGGACGTGCAAGTTTGGCACAGCTGGGGCAGGGGAAGACTCATACAGACTGCTGGGGCAGGAATAGCAGGAACCAGTTAATGCAGCTTCAGCGAATTAATGCATATCTACAAGCTCAGATGCTGGAGCAGGGCTCAGGTCGGACACGTGAGAGCTGCTGGGCCACTGGGACCAGGCAGTCCCCCCACAGTGTTCCCCCCATGGTTCCCCCGTCCCCCATGGTGCCCTGGCTCTGTTCCCTCTGTCCCCAGGTGGCTGAACACGCTGGGCTTGCTGGCCAGCCAGGGCATCGACGTGGTGGTGCGGCATTCCTTCCTCGACCACGGCCACAACCACTTGGTGGACCAGAACTTCAACCCCTTGCCGGTACGTCTGCCAGGAATGTCATGCTGAGGCTGGCTTCTCCTTGCACATTTGGGGGGATTCTCTCCTTGTGGCCTCTCTGAACTCTGCTGGAAAATGAATTTTCCAGATCTGTTCCTTACAGCGTTAATAGGAGATGTTAGTTCGCATCAAGTGCAACATGTTGGAGGCAGATGGGAGAGCGATAGCTCTGTAGCTGAAATTTCATCTCATGCCCCAGGGTTGGTAGCACAGGAGGGAGGCTGGTACCACTGAGGGGTACCAGGGCAGGCTGGCGAGTTGGAGGGATGGGTGGGGCAGGCAGCTGGATCGCTGGGAAGCCAGGGAAGCCAGGCTGGAGCTTCAGCACCTGATTTCAGAGTTCTAGAAACCAAGGCAAAAGCTTCTCAGCGAGCAGTGGATCTCATCCATGCCCCACAACATCCCTCACTCTCCAGAAACACCTGGGCAGAAGAGAACTCCCAGAACACATGGTGCTGATAAGGAAACCATATGAAAAATCCCGTTAAAAGTAACAGGTTTCCGTTTCCTCCAGGGGTTACTAAATATACTGCCTTGGAAGCAGAGACCCTGGCAAAGCAGCTGGGTGCTCTGCATCTCTCCTAGAAGGGATTTATTGGTCCATGACCCAGCAGACACTGCCAGCGGGTTGGGGATCCCTGTTGGAGATGTGCACAACCCTGTGAGCCTGCCCTTGATGCTGTGCTGGGATCTTAGGGGTGCCTGCAGGGAAGCAAAGTCAGAGGGAGCTGCATCTCACCCAGCTCTGCCTACTCAGGCAATGAAAACAGCATCCCTGCAACAGCATGCCTGAGCATCAGGCTGGCTCCAGAGAACAAACCAGGGAGCAGGAGAGCAAGGTCCACTGCCTGTGCTGCTCTGGGTATCTCCTGGGCACCTTGGTCTGCTCCCACATGCTGCCTTCCAGCAGGCATACCTGCCAGCTCTGGGAGCCCAGGCTGGGGGGAGCCTGGGGGATTTTGAGCTTTGGTTGAGGGGAACCTGAGCTCGCAGCTAGAACTTAATGGATTTCTCCTAAAGAGCCAATTTCCCCGACTAAGCTACGTCACCCCCTTTTCCAGGGCTTCAGGGCCCCCTCCTGAAGGGGCCAGCTCCTGGCTGGATGGATACAGGCCAGCTCCTGCCTGCTGGGTGCATGAGGGTAGCAGATGGCTATGGCCAGCTCTCCTGGCACAGCGGGGCAGAGGGTGGCCCATGGCCAGCTCTCCTGGCACAGCGGGGCAGAGGGTGGCCCATGGCCAGCTCTCCTGGCACAGCGGGGCAGCAGCCCCAGAGCGGCTGGAGATGGAGTGCAGTTCAGAACGGGATTAAAGCCAGGGAAGGAGTTAGAGGAATAAACTCCAGGCTGTTAAACACAATGTAAGTCTTTTACTTGGACTTTGCTGTTGTTTTAAAGACAAGTCTCCCAATAAGTGAGGAGCCAATCACTGTCATGATGGTTTCCTCACTCTCCCATGTTCTTCAGCACTGATCCCACATCCCACCACTGTGCTCCTGCACAAACTCTGGCAGGTGCTTCCACAGCCCCTTTCCTTCCACTCCTGTGCTATAAAGGAGCCACAGGCAGGTGAAAACCGACAAAGGGTTTAAAAGCTGCGAACACCATAAAGCCCAGCGAGACCGGTCTGTGACCTGCTCCGCGGGATAGCGGCCGCTCTTTTCCCGTGGGAGCTATCAGGAAGATAAAAGCCGCTGGCTGTACCTGTGCGGGGCCGCGGCGCTGTGAAATACAATCTGCTCATTAGCTGCCATGACAAAGAGGTTTCCACACGCCGCCTGGGCGTGAGGCAGCTCTCAGCTGCCTGCTGAGAGAAGGGCTGCACCGCCACGGCATCAATCACAGCTCCAGCTGGCAGCTCCTCAGGGAGCTGGGCTGCCCAGTCTTTGCACCTCCTTCTCCTCCTCTGCCACTCCTGATGCCTGCTTGTCCAACAAGAGGATGGTCTCAGGTGGCAGCAGTGTGGCCAGCAGGCACTGAAGCTTCTCAGCGAAATTAGGAAGATGCTCACATCTCTACTGGGCTTCCCACACACGCAGCTGACTCATGAGCTAAGCAGCATCTTGTGGCTCTTTGGGACATCTTGTTGTGTGCCCCTCCAGGTCCTTCACCCATGGAAGGGCAGCTTGAGTGCCCATCCTGCTTGCCAGAATCACCTGTCCCCTCTCCCTCTGAGCTCAAGTGTTTTACTGCCTTGTTATTTTCGCGATAACATTTTCATGTGTGGTTGGAGTGCTTTTTCTTCCCGAGTGATTGGGGCAGTCAGCTGTATAATAGTCAGAGAAGCCCTTCAAATAAAGCCTTGTGCAGGTACATCACTCTGCCTGCCCGCACTTAAACCTGTACATGTGTGGGAGTAAGGAGTGGAGGGAAGGAGGGCAGGAGCACCAATATTCGCTCTTCACAGGGCAGTGCCTTTGAAATGCTGATCCGGCATTTAGTACCTCTAGGATCATTTCAGGCACGCAACATACACACTCTATCTCTCTTTCCTTAATATCTCTCTGAAGCAGTCCAGAGGGAAGCAATACATTTATTTCACCCCAGGCAGGCGTGAGATTTCTCTTCAGATTCTTGCAGAATGTTAAAGATATTTTCAATGCTCTTCCACGTGATACTCCCTTCTTTTTTATCCATCCTTGCTATTGATTTCTGCTCCTTTAATGTACAATGCTGTATGGTTATATCTATGCAGGGAAAAAACTTGGGCATATTTCTAGGCAGGGCTCGAGGAACACAAACCCCATGGAAAAGCCAAAGCTGAAAACCAGACTTCCATTTCTTATGGCTCCTCACGGACCTTCCTCTAACGAGTATGGGCAGTGAGATACTGATTTTGGTAGACACTTAAAGTTCTTTTCTGCATATAAGATTCATATGCAGGATGAGAATGTCCTGGAGGGATCAAGGGTGAATCGACAGCAGGGGCTGCCTGCTCAGCTGTGGTGGTAGAAGACAATATGATATTGCCTGTGAATTGATGGTGTCCTTGGGAAAGCATCACAGCAGTGCGAAGGTCTGTGCCCAATGGTGCTGCGATCAGATGCTTGGATGCTGCGGGTGATTTTTCACCTCCTTGGCTTTGCCCAAAGGCACTGAGGAGAACTCAATGGAAAAGAACATTACTGTCCGTCCTGGAGGAGGGAGGACCCTGGGCTCACTCTAGGTCTGTCTGACCTGTCCCGAGGCACCTCCGCAGTAGGGAATGGGTTGGCCCCGCAGTTTCCGTGTCCAAGGAGGCAGGGGGCCCTCCGGTGAGGTGCCAGGAGCGGCAGCGGGTCCCCCGGCCATGCTCCTGCCTGCTGCACGTACACGCTCCCCGCTGCGCCCATTAGCTGAGCTGCCTTGGCTGGAGGTGCTGCTAATTGCCGCGGAAGGTCCCGGCCGTGCCCGGCAATGCTGCTGCTGCTGCTGCTGGGGGCTGCCCCCTCGCCCCCCTGGGTACCAGGGGAGTTCGGCCCTGCCGCTGCGCCCGCCCTTCTGCACAGACCCCGCTGCGGCTGCTGTCCCTGTCCTCGGCCGCAGGTCACCGTCTGGGAGCGGCTGGTCAGGGGGACTGCAGCGTGCCATGCAGGCAGGGCCATGGTCCCGAGTCTGGGAGTGACAACGGGTGGGGAGAGGAAGCAGGTTCAGTGGAGACTGCGCACACACACACGGGAGCTGTTGCTGATGGCTGTAAATCTGCTGCGTGGGCGTCTGGCACCCCCATCTGCCCTGCGCGCTAGAGCGCTGACTCTGGTGGGACTGATGCTGCAGACAGGGAAGGGGTGGGAGAGGCGAGGGTTGGCAGGATGTGTTGTTAGAGGACGTTTTGTCTGGCCACAGATGGGAGGGATTAAATCCCAGGCAGGTCAGGTGTACAAGGAGGAAAGCTCTCCCATCAGATGTCCAGCTAAAGCATGGTCTGCTGAAGGGCAGCGTGGAAACGGTGCCCTGTGGAAGTCCCCCAGCAAGCCTTGGTACATCAGCCTGGAGCAGGTTTGTGCAGGGCATCCACTCCCCCGCCTTGTCCTTTCCATCATGTCTCAAGGACTGAGGCATTGTCTGCTCTCTACACCCTCTCTCCTTTCAGAAGTTCCAGGTTAATTCTGAGGATCGTTGTATCTGTGAATCAGGAGACAGATTTAAAGCAGCTAAACTCTGCTTGCTGTCACAGTGGGTTAAGGGGCCTTTCCCTCTTGGTGCATCAGAAAAAAAGGTCTCTGAAGTGCATATGGATGGACTCTCAAATGGATCAAAGCCATGCTGCAGCTAGCAACTCTGGCACCCACCCACTGGAGCTGCAAGACATGTGCAGAGCTGGAGCCGGACTGTTCCTCCTGCACTGGAGTCTGTGGCAGAGACAAACTCCATCTGGGATCGGGAGCAGCAGCTTGGTCTTGGAAGGATGGACACAGTGACATCTCAAATCTCCCAGAGGCACCATGCTAGTGCTAAACTTGCCCAGCTTGGTCACAGAGCCAGCCCAGGGATGTGGATGAGGTGGGACAGAAAGACCATTCCCAGAGTGGATTGGTGTTCTGGAAGAACAGGAAACAGAAAAATTGCATTTGGCTTCCAAGCCCTCTGATCTAGCAACCTTCCTGAAGCCTGCATCGCCTGGACCCTGTTAGGGAGAGGTGATGACAAAAGAGAGATTTGGGTGTTCCTCTATCTGCTCAGATCCCAAGAAGGTGGGGAGGGCACCGGCTGGAGCCAGGCTGTGATGGGCAGGGGTCACATGCTACTCACCACTTTCCTGTTTCCTGGGCAGACTGTCCCCTCAGTGCCACCGATGTCTGGCAGCAATTCCTGTGGCTGCTGCTCTCACAGCAGGAATTTTGCTGTAGACCATTTGGCTGAGGAGAAAGCTGCAGGAAGATGTAAAGGCATAAATAAGGCAACACAGGAAAGAGTGGTGTGAGATGAAGTGTTCGCAGTCGTTAGAGAAGGAAGGAGGAGGATCAGCATAGTGAAAGCAACAGATGCCCAGGCAGAGATGGCAGCAGCTTCTGAGGAGTGGTGGTGGGGCACCTGCTGGGACGTGGCCTCAGCAAAAAAAGGGATTGGTCAGTGTCAGCCATTCCTTTCCTAGGTAGAGGTGTCTGGATCAAAGTATAGGTCTGTCCTGCCCAGGAAGGGAAACAGAGGGAAGAGGCAAGGGGCCACTTTGCTGCAGCATCTCTGTGTGCTGCCTCCTCCTCCCCTGCTGGTGCCTCCAGCCTCTAGCAGGTCAGTCCTCTTGAAGCCCGCTTGTTTGGGGCTAGAAGAAGCCTTGTTCCCCATTCATAGACCATCTCTGGAGTGTCCCCTGTGGCGCTCACTCACAGACTCCCCTGTACAGCAGCTAATGTTGTAGGAGATTGCTCAGCTCTCCAGAACCTCCACACAAGGAGGAGGCACACACGAAACAGCAAACAGATAATGTCCCTGAGGATGGGGGCATGAGAGCTCATGAGGGCAGCATTAACATCTGAAGCTGATGATTTTGACTTCAGAAAATGTTCCCCTCAGGATGAGCCTCTGCCCCACTCTTCTTGTTACAGGACCTTGTAAAGGGTTTGGCTGAGAAAACCTTGAACTCCCACTTAAGAAGCACATAAAACTCAGGGATAATGTTAAAAGCAGCATTACCCAGCCTTGCTGGAGGAACAAGAAGCTACGGCTTGAACAGGATGTAAGGACCTCCACAGGGAGAAAACTTTGGATGCTGAGAATCTCTTTAATCTAGTGGAAAAAGAAAGAACAAGAACCACTGGTTGGAAGCTGAAGCCAGACAAATTCAAGACAAAAATAAGGAGTGGGATTGTTAACAGTGCGGATATGTAACTGCTGGAACTGGCTCCCTGGGAAGTGGCAGCTTCTCCATCCCTTAAAGTCTTCACAACCACAATCACTACTTTTCTGTAAGATGCTTTTGCCAAAAACAAACCATCAGGCTCAACAAACGGATAAAAAGAGCAAAGCCCTCTGTCCTGTGATGTTCAGACCAGCCAGCCCTTATCTCCAGACAGGCTGCTTGGACTGTGGAAGAGTACAGATGAAGGTGCAGGAATGGAGCTCTCTGTAACAGGCTGTTGAAACTCGAGTGTGCCTAAGGTACCGGGGAAGAACGTGGGCAGCTTCAGAAGTGGGGAGAAGCAATAAGAAGTGGAATAGGGTGAGCAGCAGCCAGCTGATGTTGCTGGTGACATGGGAATATAAAACCATACCCTGGCAGCCCCAGCCAGAGGAAGTTGTGCACTATGGGCTCACAGCCTACTCGTTTGAAATTCAGCTGCCTTTGCTGGTTACAGTCCCCAGGAGACTGAAGGGCTATGGCTTTTTTCCTCTGGTTTTCTGGTTATGGAAACGTCTTCTCACACATAGAGAGCACAGAGCTGAAGAGATTCAGGTGGGCAGCAGAGCTGCTTTGCTGCCTCTAGGAAACAGTGCAGGGGTTACTCCTGCACTTCTCCTGATGGCTCTGCAGGCAGGAGGGTTTGGGTAATAGTTCTGCCTCAGGGTCTGCCTAATCAGCCTTGTTTCCAAAAGCTGAAGTCTCTAAAATGTCTGCAATGAAGTAAAATGTACAAAGAGATCAAGTAGGACCCTCTGGGCTTTCCCTCTCCAGTGGAAAGCTTGTACATCTTCACCCCATGGGGCTCAGAAGATGAGGCTCTCTGAGCTCTGCACATCAGCTCACTCAACACGAGCACCCCTCCTACCCAGAAATCAGGGGTCCCAGACAGGAGACCTCCTGAGGCATAGGAAGGCTCTGCCTTCAGGTGCTCCTCACCTGTTGTACTGCGTGATGGGTCTGAAAAGTAATTAAACCAAGAAAGATCCCTCCATTCCCATGGGACTAATAACAAACCAGATTCCTCTCTGCTCTCCCTCCTCTACTGCTACAGCTGTATTGCTGGCTCAGCCCCCACAACAAGAGTCTTCTGTGACTCCAAAAAACAAATCCTTTCTGCTCTTGAACTGGTTGGAGCAACCTGTCTGCCTGGACACTGCTGAGGCTGCCCCTGGCAGGATGTCCAGCACCACACTGCTCGTCATTGCAAGGGGTATGTGGGCACTGCCAGCCTGGGGAACTTGCTTGCACAGGGTGTGCCACATGGGAGCGGGTGCCAGCTGCTGTCAGGGGCTGAGGAAGAGGTCACTGATCAGTGGAAAAGCCACCCTGGTTGCAGCCAAGCTGAGTTTCAAGAGCAACTATTTCCCAAGCTGGCTCCGTTTGAACAGGAGCTGGTAGCTGCAGGAGCCCAGCAGCCTTGGCGTGATTTTGGCTGGGGTTCACGCATGCCAGTGAAAGGAGCAGCCCTGGAGCACCAGCCCAGCTGGGGAAAGTGTCTGCCCTCAGCAGGTTTGTTTCAGTCCTGCTAGGTGTGTGTGTGTAATTCATCATTCAAATGTTTGGTGTCACCTGGTCCTGGTAATTTATTGCAAATAACATGATTTTGGCCCCTCACACAAGTGGATTTGCGATGATGTGAAAAGCTGCAGCTGTCTTCAGTGCTTCCCTGCAGTGAGCTGAAGAGCTCAAGTGCCTTGAGGCCAGTGCTGACAACTTCTTTTTCAGCCTGGGTCATTTTTCTGGCCCTCCTTTGAACTCTCTTTGGTATTTTCACATCCTTCTTGAAACTGAGACTTTGGAGCTAGCTTTGCTAGCAAGGTGAGGTAAAAGCACTGCTCTCCCCTCACCTCCTGCAGATGTTGGAGGGACACAGTGGTCCCCACACTGCCCTGGAGGCATTGACTGTGCTGAAATACTGCACACTCAGCCGTGACCACCTCATACTTTGCAGACCAGCTCATCCTAAATCACTGCTGACTGTCTCTACCCATCCCATGGCACCTGCATTGTTTTTCTCAGAAAAGCTGTGTACCCTTAACTGGGCCAGAAGCTCACAAAACACAGCCAACACTTTTCAGACAAGTGATCATCTGTCTTTGAGTCCAGCTTGGGAGATGCTGAATGGCAAAGCTCTGCCCACGAGCCATCGTAGCAGGAGCCTGGGGCTCAATGCTCCCAGCTCTGTGGAGTTATTCAGAGCATCCCTGGGAAGAGCATGTGCTGAGATGTGAAATTTGACAGCAGCTGGGGCAAGTCATGGGGCAGGGCAGGCTCCCAGGACCCCCACATTACAAACCTTGCTGCTGCTGAGCCTTGAGAGTGGAGGGACATTGATGTCAAAGCAGCAAATCCCTGGGAGCCACCCAGCCCAGAGGGATGGGTGCTCAACCAGAGGCTGAAGCTGCTGGTGCCAGCTTGCCATGGAGGTAAGACCAGTGAGAGCACCCTGCAGAACAGCTCTTGAGATCCATATGGCAATTCTGAGGGCACCGAGTCTGGCCTCTATCACTCCTGTACCTTGTGGGTGAAGGCAGCATCTCATCAGTGGAAATACGGAGACGAGGTGAGAAACCTCGGGAGGGCTTCTAGAAAAGACATAAAAGCCTGATCTGACAGGTAGCTCAGGACGCCAAACTCATGACCATGGGGCTAAACGCTGAAACTGTGCTTTTCTTTGACTCTGCTAATCATGGTGGCTCACCAGAGAGACAGCAGTACTGTTTTTTCCTGCCTGCTGTGAGCCTGAGCAGCACAGGCTGGCACTGCTTCCCACAGAAGCTTGGTGCAGGCAGGGACAGCCTCAGTCTGTAGAGCAGCCCAAGCAGCCAGCAGGGTCAGGCACAGAGGCATGGCCTCATTGACAGCACACATAAGCAGCATTGAGCAACTGCAGCTCATTCTCCCTGGGAGCTTTGGCCTTGTAGCTGAGCAAGTCTCAGGCTACACGAGAGTCTCTCCCTTCACACTCACATCTCCTCTGGGGCCCAGAGGAAGCAGTTACCAGGCTGGTGTGGTGCAAAGCCCTGTGGTTTCGGCTGGTAGTAGCAAGAGGAGAACAGAAGGTGACTTTTCCTACAGCGTTATGCCAAAATCTTGCCCGGGAAGTGTGTCTGGATCTCTCTTTGGCAGACCAGCTAAGTGCTGATGGAACAGATCAGCTTCTGCTGAACTGGAAAGAGCATGGGGCTGGCAGTCCAATCTGGCTGGTGGGTTTCTGCCTTGTGCTGGTCACTGGTGCCCCACTGCTCAGTTTTATATGCTGACCTCTTTACCCAAAGAGGTAAATCAGGGGCTGTGCAAGGGCTCTTCTGGCACAGGATGGATAACTGAGTCTATATGAGATATCTGTGCTTTCACCTGCCCATTCTGCCCTGCATCCTGGGGGCCTGGAGATCCCATTCCCAGCCACATGTCCTTCTGGGATGCAAGACCCCTTCATCACACTATCCTGACCATGCAGGGCTTTCCTTGCCCTTCTCAGGCACTGCACAGAGCCACCGGGTGCTTGCTCAATACTCATTTCCTCCTCACAACGCAGCTCAGACCTGACAGGCAGAGCAGCCCCTGGTGCTAGTGTGACCATCACTGCTGGATGTTTGACGCTGCCAGCAGGGAGGGGGGATCATCCCAATTGGCCTGGGGCACATGGCCCCTCTAGGACATGTTCAGAGGGTGTTTATCCAGAGTGCTCATGTGGGTGAAAGTGCTTCAGCACCCACAGGCAGCACTCAGAGAAGCAGGGCAAGAGGCTCCATCTCCCCAGCATCGCCTGCAGCAGCAGTGGGGCCAGAGCCCCATCCTGCAGAACAGCAGGCGAGGGCCTGAGCCTGCCCTTTCCCATCCCACAACCCTGCTTCATTTACCACACACCTCCCAGCTTCTGCAGCGGATGAGTGGGGGCCCTGCTGGCCGCAGCCTCTGTCACCACACAGCCTCACCTCCCTCCCCAGGGCTCGGGGCCCATCCTGTGTGCCGTGCGAGGCCATGTCCTGTGGGAAAAAGTACTGTGTGGTGATGTAATTAAGGCTGCATCATTTATGCATGTGTGTAGGGTCTGGGCATTTCCTCTTTCTTGAGTGCTTGGCTTCCCTATACTCCACAGGAGGCTTTAAAATGGGAGAAATATCTCTGGGAAGCTGAGCACCCTCAGCAGTCCCAAAAGCCAGTGTGTCATGAACAGAGACAGAGTAGGGGAGAGCTCTGATGTGCTCCAGCTCTTGGTAGAGTGCGGAGGAAGAGCCAGCTCCAGAGACATCACCACCCTGTATGCATCAGCTGGAGCTGGTGTGCAGGTCCACAGCATGGCTATGTGTCGGTTCACGGGAATGTGCAAGAGTGCTCATCCTGCTCCCCATGCTCTGCACCCAGCTGAGATCTGAGCTCCTTTAGAGGGTACCCATGTGTCTCAGGATGGGCAATGTATTCCTCCCTCAATCTCTTGCCTGGAAACATCCATGCCATTATAGCATGGACTGCACAAAAAAAATAGCTCGTCCCAAGGCAGACATCTGGCACATTACATTTTCACCCCAATAGCCAAAATTTTGCTCAGCTGCTTCCGGGGGGAGGGAGGCAGCCTTTCCTGCCCATGCCCTCTGTGAGTAGGGGGGGCTGTTGTGCTGCTGACTGTCCCCTCTGCCCCCCAGGACTACTGGCTGTCCCTGCTTTACAAGCGCCTCATTGGTCCCAAGGTGCTGGCGATCCACGTGGCCGGTCTCCAGAGGAAACCCCGGCCCGGCAGAGTCATCCGCGACAAGCTCCGGATTTATGCCCACTGCACCAGCTACCACAAGTAAGAGCAGCCAAGGAAGGCTGAGGGTTACAGAGCGGGATGAGTGGTATCCCCGGGAGATGGGGAGCAGCAAGGGCACGCTGGGGCAGGTTGGCTTCCCAGGATACCCACTCGGGTGCTGCTCTGGCTGCTGTCACAGTGAAGGGAGAGTGCAGGAACGGCGATGCCTCCGATGAAAGTCGTGGCAAGCCCGCGCCTGGGAACGGGGCGGGCTGGGAGCGGTGCAGTGGCCGCCGGGCAGCCCGGGCAGCAGAGATCAAGGGAGTGGATTTCACACGAGGGGCCCCGGTCGGTCGGGTTACCCGCCCGGCCGCGCTGCCGCGGAGCCTGGCCTGGTTATTGTTTCGCTGATAAGGTCTTTGAAAGCACCTCGGCGAGCCGGGGGGGGCGGCCACCTCCTCCGCGGACACAAGTTGCTATTGTGGAGGAGGAGAGACTGTTTCTTTACACAGTCCAGATGCTTTCAACATGCCTCCAGCTCGGTAGGAAACCTTGTCCAGTAACTGACAGGTGCAAAGTGCTTTATAGACTTTGTTTGGGGCTGCCTGATTTAGGCAGGGACAGAGGATCAGTGTCTGGACCTGTCTGACAGGTGCCTGGGGTGGCGGGGGGCAGACGCCACTCACGCACAGAGCTCCTCTCCGTTCTCAGCCTTCTCCTCGCAAAGCTGGAGGGGGGTTGCTGTCCTGGGACTGACAGTCTGTCCTTGGCCACAGCCACTCTGGACACCGTGGCAGCATCCTCTTGTGCCCTGGCACTGCCGGCTGAAGAGGGGGGGTTGAAAGGTGTCCCACAGCACCAGGCTTCGTGATGGGAAGGTGGCATCTCCCTGCAAAGGGGCAGCAGGATAGTGAATCTGGATGTCTGCATGAGGCCAGAGCTTGCAGAGACCCCCAAACCCCTTCTTGGAGGCGATGCTCCCTGGGGACATGGCAGTGCAGCCCTCATCTCCCACTCTTCTCTTTGCAGTCACAACTATGTCCGGGGATCCATCACCCTTTACATCATCAACCTGCATCGCTCCCGGAAGAAAATCAAGCTGGCAGGGACGCTGCGGGATAAGATTGTCCACCAGTACCTGCTGCAGCCCTATGGCAAGGACGGGCTCCACTCCAAGTAAGTCTGATGCTGGTGGCTGGGAGTGCCACCACTGTCCCATCCTCAGTGCCACTGTGCTGACCCTCTGCTGGTCCCACAGGTCAGTCCAGCTCAACGGGCAGCCGCTGGCCATGGTGGATGACGGGACTCTCCCCGAGCTGAAGCCTCGCCCGCTGCGGGCTGGCCGCACGCTGGTCATCCCCCCGCTGACTATGAGCTTCTACGTGGTGAAGAACGTGAACGCGCTGGCCTGTCGGTACCGATAGCCTGCGGCCCGCAGTGGATTCGCCAGCCCTGCTCCTACCCCTGTGCACTGCCCAGGCCACGCTGCCTCCTTGGCAGCCCAAGCAGCCTCGCCGTGGGGCCGTGTTGGGCAGCTCCACGCCATGCCCTCATCCTCACCCCCAGGATGTCCTCCACCTTGGCACCACTCCTGCCTTGTGATTGCCGGGCTCCACGTGCCCTGGCTACCATCCCGCCAGAGCAGTGCGACAGCCGATTTGCAGGACCTGTCACCCTCCGTCCTGTGAGCTGCGAGAAGCACCCGGGCTCTGGTGCCCACTGGCTGCTGGGAGGGTTGGGGTGCTGAGCCCCGGTATATCTCGGGACGGACACCCTCCCCGTCCCCTGGTCCCGCTGCCCTTCGGGATGACCCCTCAGGCAGCCGGACCCTCTCTCCGGAGGCGGGCAGTCTCCGGTGCAGCAAGCGCATGGAAGCAGCTCCCTCTACTGCCGCCGGGATGCCGCCAGCCGGCCCGGCCCGCCGCGGGATGCACCGGGCGGGGCAGGGCAGGGCACAGGAGGGGGTGCCGGGGGCTGCCCTGGGCAGGCGGGCTCGGGCTCCGCGGCGGGAAATGTTGGTAATTAAATTATATATCTCGGAGCGGAGAGGGGCGGAGCGGCGGGCCGGGAGCGTGTCCTGCCCGGGAGAGTGGCGGTGTCGCGGGCAGGAGCA
>VWZN01018305.1:420327-439180 GCA_013396955.1 Regulus satrapa
CGCCGCGTCCCCTCGCCACCACCGTGTCCCTCGCCACCGCCGGTCCGGCACCGCCATCCCTTGCCCGGGTGAGTGCCGGGGGTGGCCCCGGGAGGGGAGGTCTGGGCACCTGGAGTGGGTCAGCCATCCCACCGGTGCTCTGAATGAGGATGCAGAGGAAGAGGTGAGATGAGGGGGACCGGGCTGTGTGCTAGACGGGGAGGAAACTACTGAACCTGGTGTTCAGTAGAGTCAAGGTGGAGGATAAAAGGGGGCTCCCTGGCGCTCCCTCACCAGTGTCCCGGAGCATGGGACAGACGGGAAGCAGCAAGGGCGCAGGGCAATGTTCCTGGGGCTGCCCATGACTGTCGGTGCCTGAGAGGGCTGTGTCAGAGCTGGGTGAAGAGTGTAGGGCTGGGGTATGCTGTGAGTACAGCAGGGACCAGCCTGTGCATCCCCCACAGCATAGGGACAGGCATGTCACCACCGTGCAAGAGGGCGAAATAGCCCTCCACCATGCCCAGCTCCCGAGACACAGTGGGCTGCAGCTGCACCCCCATTCTGGCATGGTCCCCAAGGGCTCATTGTTGGGCTGTCCCCAGGCAACCCACCCGCAGAACCATGATGGAGATGCCAAGGGGTGCAAGTCACGTCCTGCTGCTGCTGCTGTGCTGGGTGACCCCCAGCAGGCAGGAGCTGGCCCCGGTGCAGCTGCGGCTGGGGGGACCACGGGGGCCAGCTGGAGAGGGCCGGCTGGAGGTGCTGTACCAGGGGCGCTGGGGCACCGTGTGCGATGACGGCTTCGACTTCCACGTGGCCACCGTCGCCTGCCGACAGCTGGGTTACACCGCAGCCATCACCTGGACCCATAGTGCCACCTACGGCCAAGGGGAAGGTAGGGGGCAGGTGGGGAATGGGGGTAGGGGACCCTGATGAGGGCCGTGTGCTTCCCGCTGGCTATGGGAGCCTCCCCACAGGGCTGTGGGTGCAGACAGCTTGCGGGACACACTGCATGGAGCCTATGATGCTGTGTCCCCAGGCCCCATCTGGCTGGACAACGTGCGGTGCGGGGGCAGCGAAGGCTCCCTGGCAGAGTGTGCCCACAATGGCTGGGGCATCAGTGACTGCCACCATGGCGAGGATGCTGGTGTGGTGTGCTCAGGACAGCGCCTGCCTGGCAACTCGCCCCAGGCCACCAGCTCTGGTCACCTGGGAGAGGTGAGTGGGGGCCCATGGCATTTGCCTGTGCCCAGCAGGGTACACCAGGGTGACTGGAGCAGGTCTCCCTAGCCCTTCCCCTGGCCCCTTTTCTGAACACCCTGCCCTCGATGCTGGAGCCCACCCCATGCCCGCTGTGGCAGGTGTCAGGACTAACCCTGGAGGAGGTGCGGCTCAAGCCCATCCTGGCACGGGCCAAGCTGAGCATGCCAGTGATGGAGGGTGCTGTGGAGGTGAAGCACAATGGGCGCTGGAGGCAGGTGTGTGATGCCAACTGGACCAGGAACAACAGCCGCGTGGTCTGCGGGATGCTGGGCTTCCCCCGGGAGAAGCACATCAACACCAGCTTCTACCGGTAGGGACGTGGGAGACGTGCTGCGCCTGGGCATGCGGGACAGGCGCCTGGCTGGACCCCCTGTGGGGGACAAGACACTGGGAGAGCGGTCAGAGAGGGGCTGCACGTATGGGTGGGTGTGTGAAGTGCCAGCATGGCCTGGCCGTGCCTGGATTCCCTTCTTGAGCCTTTGACAAGGGTCAGAGTCAGGCTCAGCAGCATCCAGAGGTGTTTAGAGATGGTCACCATCATGGCTGGCAAAGTGTGGGAGAAAGGAAAGACAAGTGTCCCTTGGTCCCTCCCACCCCGTCTCAGCCTGAGACTATAAATACAGTCCATAATGAGCCCCTACCAGTGCCAGGAGTCACACAGTCCCTCTGGGACACATGGTACAGACGGGTTTGGCACAGTAATTGCCAGTGGGGAGAGAACATGACGTACCATGGGGTCTCCATCTCCTGCTGGGGAGAGCAAAAATGATGGGGCAGGGGGTTCAGAGTCAGCATGCTCCCTCACCTCCTGGCTCTGTACACCCACAGAAAGCTGTGGAACAGGAAACTGAAGGACCCAAACTCCAGGTAGGACTCAGCACTGGGTGGGCAGGGCACCCCGGATGGGCACCCAGCATGAGCACTGGGTGGGGGAGAGTCTCTGGCACTCGAGCTGACCCTGGCCCTGCTCCTCTCCCTCGGCAGCCTGAAGACCCTGAGCCAGAAGAACAGCTTCTGGGTACACAAGGTGCGGTGTCAGGGCTCAGAGCCCCACCTGGCCCGCTGCCCTGTGCAGGTGGCCCCACCAGCCCCCCGCCAGCACGCCTGCCCACAGGGCATGCACGCCATCGTCAGCTGTCTCCCTGGGCCTGCCTTCCAGAAGGGCGCGGGCAAGGGCAAGAACAAGACCGCCCCGGGAAAGGTGAGCCCTTGCAGAGTTCCACACCCTCTCCCACCAATAGAGTCCCAGAGCTGAGCAGCACTCAGCCACCCCGTTGGCACTTGAAGAGGGGGCTGGCTGCGTCCTGGCACCGCTGACTGGCTGCTCACCATACCCAGGTGCTGCCAGTGCGGCTGCGAGCAGGCACCCACGCTGGTGAGGGCCGGGTGGAGGTGCTACGCCACGGGCAGTGGGGCACTGTGTGTGACAAGCAGTGGGACCTGGCTGCAGCCAGCGTGGTGTGCCGGCAGCTGGGCTACGGGACAGCGAAGCAGGCCCTGGTGGGAGCCCGGATGGGACAAGGTGAGGCAGGGGTTACAGCATGGACTTGGGAAGCCTCTGGGCTTGGAGGGGTATGATGGGGAAATCAACTGGTTTAATGTGTCCTGCTGGAGAATCCTGGGATGCTCTCGCAGCTCCAGCCTCCCCTGGGATGAGGCTACCCTGTCTGCTTCTGCCATGGGCAGCCCCATTCCCATAGAGAAGGTCCAGATCAGGGGAGTGAGGATGAGGGTCCTCCTCCGGGACGGTCATGGAGCAGGGAGCACTGACCCTTCCTGTGCTTTAGGTCTGGGGCCCATCCATATGAGCAATGTGCGGTGCACTGGCCATGAGCGCTCCCTGGGCGAGTGTCGCTTCCAGGATGCTGAGCAGAACGGGTGTCGGCACGAGGCCGACGCTGCCGTCCGCTGCCACGTGCCCTTCATGGACTTCAAGAGCCAGGTGAATCCCTGTCTCCTTCCCAGAGCCTGAACCCCAGCCCCACTGCACAGTCCCTGCTCCCCAAGCTCTCTGCCCAGTGTGGATGCTCAGAGCAGCCCTAGGATGACCCAGGGGATGAGGGGACACGGAGCAGCATCCTCATGGGGTTCTGCAGGATGATCTGATGGCAAAACTTGGCTTGTAGGGCCAAAAGGGGGAAGAGGAAGATGAGTGAGATGTTCAGCTGGGTGTGTGGGGCTGCTTGTCCCATTGGAGCACGGGGTGAGAGAGCTGGGGGTTTGTGCCCCATTCCAGCTCAGCCCCTTTCTGCCAACAGGTGCGGCTGGCCGGGGGCCGCAACCCCGAGGAAGGCGTGGTGGAGGTGCTGGTAGCGGTGCAGGGGCGGCTGCAGTGGGGCACAGTGTGCGGAGCACAGTGGGGCCTGAACGAGGCCATGGTGGTCTGCAGGCAGCTGGGGCTTGGCTTTGCCAGCCATGCCCTCCAGGTGAGTGGGGTACCAGCCTGGAGCCAGAACTGCAGGGATCCTGCAGGATGGATAGCGTGAGCACGGTGTGGCCAGGGGCTCTGGGATGGCACGGCGTGGGGACAAATTCAGGTGGCAGTGTTAGGGCAGGAGAGGGGGCAGGGGAGGCAGGTGGGTGCTGGCAAGGGCTGCAAAGACCGGTCCAAGCACTGTGCTCCTCCTCCATTCAGGAGACGTGGTACTGGGCAGGCAGCCCTGACGCCAGCCGGGTTGTGATGAGCGGGGTGCACTGTGCCGGCACCGAGCTGGCCCTGCAGCAGTGCCAGCGCCACGGCCCCGTCCACTGCCCCAGCGGCGGGGGACGCTTCTCAGCGGGGGTCACCTGCACTGCCCGTGAGTAGCAGGAGCCCATGGGGTACTGCTGGCAGGAGGCACCCTCCTTCTCTTGTAGGAGAGCAGGGGGTGCCGTGCAGGGTGGGGATCACCTTGTCAATCCCCTCCATGCCAGTTGCCCCCGACCTGGTGATGAACGCCCAGCTGGTGCAGGAGACAGCCTACCTGGAGGACCGGCCCCTGGGGCTGCTGTACTGTGCCCACGAGGAGCGCTGCCTCTCCCGCTCTGCTGACAACATGCAGTGGCCCTATGGCCACCGCCGCCTCCTTCGCTTCTCCTCCCAGATCCACAACCTGGGAAGAGCTGATTTCCGACCGAGGATGGGGCGTCATGCCTGGACTTGGCACCAGTGCCACCGGTGAGTGGCCCATAGGCAGGGGCTGGCAGGGAGCTGCCCCCTTGTTGGGCCAGGCAGGGCACGGTGGCACCCGTCCCAAAGAGGGTGCCCCTCCCGGGGTAATTAAGCGTCTGAGCCAGCACTGTCATTACGGCTCTATTCGGCTTCAGGGTTGTAATTTGCTGAGTCCCTGGGTGCTGCCCTGACGGAAGTTCTGCCAGGGTTGCCTGTGCCAGCCACGTGCTCCCTGGCTGGGCACTGGTCCTGTGCTCAGCCCCTGTCCCCACAGACACTTCCACAGCATCGAGGTCTTTACCCACTACGATCTGCTGACGCTCAATGGCTCCAAGGTGGCCGAGGGGCACAAGGCCAGCTTTTGCCTGGAAGACACCAACTGTCCTGAAGGTAGGTGCTCTCTGCAGAGCTGACAGTGGCCCCCCCATTCTGCTCCCCAAAGGGGCTCTGTCTGTGCCTCCTTCACCTCCCTTCCTTGCTGCAGGTCTTCAGCGACGCTTCGCCTGTGCCAACTTTGGTGAGCAGGGGGTGAGCGTGGGGTGCTGGGACACCTACCGCCATGACATCGACTGCCAGTGGATTGACATCACGGATGTGCCGCCAGGCAGCTACACCTTCCAGGTAGGGGGATGGAGGGGTGGGGGACACCAAGCTACCAGATCTCAGGGCTGGCTGGGGGTCTCCTCCATGAGCGTATCCCTCACCCTGCACATCAGGGTGCTGCTCCGTGCACCCTGCTGGGCATGCCACAGCCTTGCCTGGCCAGGGCATAGCAGAGGTGCTCCCAGCCCTGCCCCTTGCCCTCCCCAGGTGGTCGTGAACCCCAAGCATGAGGTGGCTGAATCCGACTTCTCCAACAACGTGATGAGATGCCAGTGCAAGTACGATGGGCAGCGTGTCTGGATGCATGGCTGCCACACAAGTAAGGAGGGATGGGAGCGTAGGGGCTATGGCAGGCAGGGTGAGGGAAGCGATGAGGCTGGGGGTGCCAGAGATTTCTTGTGCCCCCACAATCCCACCCATCCCCATGACGCCGCTCTCCCCAGGTGATGCCTACGGTGCTGACGTGGTGAGCGATCTGGAGAGACGGGAGCGCCTGGCCAACAACCTCGTGTGAACCTTTGGCATTGGCACGGTCCCAGCAGCGCCACGGCAGAGTCCGACTCCCGCGCCCCAGCCCCTGTGCCCTGGCAGCACTGGACTGAGCTCAGGGACTTGCAGACTTTTGTATTTATTGATGCTGCTGCAGAGGATGGAGATGAGTGCCAGGGCCGGCAGGGAGTGCCTGGGGATGCCCAGTCCCGTGCTGCCAGCGGGACTTGAAAGAGTGGCCCAAGTATCACAGCAGCCCTCACCTCCACAGCCCCAGGGCCCCCCCAGGACAACTACCTCAGCCTGCCCAGCCCCCATGCTCCAGCAGACTCAGGACAGTCCCTGGCCACCCATGCACCAATCCTGTCTTCAATAAAAGTTCTGTGGGAGCATGGTGCTGTGCTGCGGGAGAGGGGGTATTCCCTTATCAATCCCACCATCACCTCCTCCTTTCCCTGCACTCTTCCTCATTAGGATCATGATGCCAGTCCCCAGCTGGGAACAACTTGGGCTAGGCAATGTGTCCCCAGCCAGGCAGTGTTCCCCCTGTGCCACCCAGGGCCACCAACTCCCTGGCTGTCTGCATGTGGCTAGCAACAAGCAACAAGCTCTGGCTTGCCATCAGTGATCCCCATAGACCAGGGCAAGCTGGCCCTGAACTGGCTAACCCTGTGCATGCAAAAAGAAGCAG
This sequence comes from Regulus satrapa, assembly GCA_013396955.1. Classification (NCBI taxonomy): domain Eukaryota; kingdom Metazoa; phylum Chordata; class Aves; order Passeriformes; family Regulidae; genus Regulus; species Regulus satrapa. The sequence goes on from VWZN01018305.1 coordinate 426,504, forward strand.
CCAGCTCTGTGGCACCATGGGCTGGCAGCCAGCCCAGCAGCCACTGTGTCTGCAGCTGACATGCTGGGCTTTCCCAGGCTGTCCTGGCAGCTTCCCAGACATGGGAGCTGTGGTAGGGCCACTCTGTCCCTCAAAGCCCTTGCTCCTGGGCACAGTGTGGGGACACAGGGTACACTGTGCCCTTGCTCTCTGTTTCTTACCTTCCGTGGTTTCTATCTTTTCAACAGGAAATAAAAGGGAATTTCACCATCACACTCTGTACTGTCTGTTCCCCAGATCGCCAGCCATGGGGCAGTGCCACCCCTCTCCCTGCACACCTCTGTCCATTCCTGCCTCACTGGCAGGCACCAGCCCAGGGTGCGGGGCTGTTCAGCGCTCACCTCGGCCCAGGACAAGCCAAGCTGCACCCACACGTGCTGGTCCACGCACGTGGAGCTGCTGCTGGCAACGGCGGGGATGCGCTGGAGGGGCCCGAGGCCAGAGACCGTGGCAAGGCACGTGCTGGTGGAGGCTCACTCGGCCAGGGTCGGGCTTTGAGGGATGCCGGATGGCGGGGAAGATGTTTTCCACATTAGAGCAGCTTTTCGCCCTGAAATTTCCACGGGCCAAGCCACGAGCATCCGGGAACGGCAGCCGAGATGGCTCCCAGCTGGCAGCGCTGCCGGACGGTGCAGGGGCAGGCAGCCACCGCCGCGGGGTCATGACCAGCTCCACTGCTGCCAAGCTGGGGGACAGCCAGGGGACACAGGGCGGCCACACGAGCTCCTCGGCGACCAAAAGCATGCAAACTGCTGGCAGTGGAGGCAGAAAAGCATCATCCCCATCCTCACATCCTGTGAAAGGCCCCAAAACCTCAGAGTCTGCAGAGCTACAGGGTGGGAGAGCTGGGGCACACAGGGCTGTTTTTCAGGTGCCGAGAGATGATGCAAAGCAGAGCCAAAGGCAGGTCCCAGGTGCCAGCCTCCACCCGGGGGTAGGGCAGGAAGCCCCCAGCCTGCCACGGCCGGCAGCGTGGCCACATCACAGCCCTGTGTGGGGCCAGGAACATGGCCCTGCCCGTATTCTGACAAGGGCCCTGCTGTTCAGGGCTGCAGCTGCTCTGCGGAAGTAAACAGGGTCCCTGCCAGCACATTCCTGCCTGCCGTCCTGCCCGAGCCCTCCTGCCTGCACATCCCCCACACGCGCCGGGGACACCCAGCACCTGGGAGGGGTGGACATCCCACAGCAGCACGGGCCACGCGCAGCTGCCCCCGGCACGCACACCCTCCTCCGGTATGAAGGGAACGGGGAGCCACCACCCAGGCAAGCAAATAAAATAAATGGCATTTATTAGCAAAATAAAGGACAGAAACTCTCACTCACAAGGCCCTGCCAGGTGGCCAGAGCCGCCCCACGCAGCCCTCCATGTGCTCTGCTGAGCTCCCTGCATCCTGCTGCTGCTCCTGCTGCGGCTGGCAGCCTTGGGGGCTCTGCCCTGGGCAGGGTGGGCAGTGCTGCCCAACAGCAGCAGCATCCCCACAGCACCGACCAGCCCGCCTGCTGCTCAGCCCTTTCAGCGGAGCAGCCCAGTGCTTTTGGACGCAGTGCAGAATCTGTCCCAGCTCTGAGATGCAGAATGTTCTGCCTGCCTGCAGAGAGGGACATGGGCTGAAAGTGCAGCCTCCTGGCTCAGTCCCGGCCCTCCCAGGCATCCTCCCGCTGCTTGTTCTCCAGGCGCTTCCTCTCTGCAGAGACAAGAGGGTCAATGCCACATCCCTACCACCTCACCACCTTGTGGAGGTGGCTGGAGTCCACCCTGGTGAAGCTCCCTCTCCCCAAACATCCTGTGAGAAGGAGCATTCATGAGGATGGCCTCCCTGTACTGCAGCCCCTTCGGGCATCCAAAACTCACCCTGAGCTTCTTGCAGCTTCCTCCGCTCGGCATCTCGCTGGGCTGGCGTCTGGTTGCTCCGTACCCCCAGGGCACCAATCACCAGCCGCCTGGCCAGGACAGCTGATGTTTCAGGGCGCTCCTTGGCTGGCTGCAGGTACTCTGTGAAGATGGGGGACATTAGTGGGGCACTCACGGGGCAGCCGGCGCAGCTGTGGAGCCGTGCTGGCTGCCCCATCCCTCCCCAGTTATCAGGGTGATGTTGCAGCACAAGCACGATGGCACAAGCTGGCACAGGGCAGCACTGCTCACCAGCATAAGCCCTGGCTTTGGCTTTAGAGGCACGGGTGCCCTGGGAGAGCGGGCGTGTCTTCACCATCAGGTGCTTGGTGCTGAGGGCATCTCGTGCTGCAGGAAGAGAGCAGCATGTCCACAAGAAGGGTCAGCCCCAGGATCTGGCTGTGGGAGAGGGATGCCTCCTCTCTGCCCATCCCCAGCTGAACCAGGAGCAGTACCTGTTATGGGGCTGGAGAAGATGCCCAGGGCGTGCGTATCATCCACCCACTTAATATCAAAGCCTTTTTTCCTGCCAAAGAGAGGGAAGGTTAGCGAGGCATCGGCACCTGTTGGGCAGCCATCTGGAGCAGAGCCCAGGCAGGGAACCCCAACACCAGGGACAGAGTGCTGGCAGACTCACTGATAGCTGCAGAAGACACGCATCAGATCCTCGGTGCGGAAATCCGAGGGGAAATCGTAGATCTCGATGACGTGGGGCAGCTCATCATCGCTGATGTCTGGCGCAGCAGGCTCGGCCCCGTAGTAGTTGAAGCGGGGTGACTGCTGGCTCTCCTGGTGCTTCTCACCCCCTGAGAGCTGCAGCAGCAGGAGAGGCACAGCAGTGAGCAACCCATGCTCCCCTGCCCCACAGCAGTTCCCAATCCATGGCAAGTGCTCCCCAGAAAGTTGCCCGGGCCCCTGCACACCACCCCAGCTCTGCAGATGGATTCATAACATTGAGATTTAGGAGTTATCAACCAGAGTTCTCACACCATGCACTTGCTTTTCCCATTACCAGCATCCCTTCACTTGCCACGCTCTGCAGCCAGGTCAGGGACATGGTAGGAATGGCAGGGGTGAAAGAGCACATGCATCTCCAAGCACACCCCTCCTTCCACAGTGATGTGATGAGCTGAAATACCTTTGTGGAAGAACAAGGAGCAGGAGAGTAACACCAGGAGGAAAGATTGATGCCTCTCTGCCACATGGAAGCACCAGGCTCAGCATGCCCTGGCTGCAGCACATGCACTGGAGCAGCCTATCAGCACCCCAGATGCCAAGATGAAAAAGGCAGTGCTTCACTGAGGAGCAAGTTCTGCTGGTTAATCACCTGTGCACCTAAAAATTTATGTCTTATTTCTCGTTTGAATTTGACTGATTTCACTTTCCAGCCGGCAGTTCTTGTTCTGCCTCTCTGCTGGATTAAAAAACCCTCAGTCCCTGGTCCCCTCCTCATCACAGTACTTACTAATGTTAATCAAGTCCCTTCTCAATCTTCTTGATAAAATGGGTTGTGCACCTTTAGTACCTCACAGCGGGGCACTTTCTCCAACCCTAAAAGATGATGGCTGTAGAGCTTTTCTACCTTGCACATTTTAGAAACCTTTATTTTAAAACACGGGCAGCAGCCTCCCGCTGCCACAGCACAGGGGTGCAGCCAGCCCCTATTTCCCTCTGCCCCACAGCACTGCCAGTGCCAGCTGGTCACCCTGCACCAGTGGGCCACCCTGCTTCGCTTGCTGAATCCTTGCTTTCCAAACCACACCGTGCCAGTGGCCAAGGGGATTCACTGCCCTGCTTCAGCTGAGACACCATGCCAGCTGTAGTCCAAAGCCACCGACAGCTCCCTTGTTCCCCCTGGAGCGTGGGGCTGGCATGATGCCAAGAAAGGGGTACATAACTCAGGTGGGTTCCCACCCCGATCCCCTAAACGATCATAGCAGAGCACACCACGACTGCAAGGTTAGAGTCCATAAATCCCAGCCAGCTCAGTCAATAAAAAGTGCTTATTCCAACAGTTTTATGGGGAAGATGGATTCACGGCGGGTAAGGGGGTGCTGCCATAGCGGCTCGGTGCCAGCGGAGGGTAGAGCTGAGTTATGGAGCTCACGGGACAAGCCAGCACTGCCAGCAGAGCCTCCCGCCCTGCCGTCACCCCCGTGCAGGGCAGCACACTCATCAGGCACCCTGCGCCTGCTCGGGGGAAGCGAGGGAGCCGTTCCCAGGCAGGATAAAGCCCCGCGGTGCTGCTTGAGGGAGCAGAGCACTCAGGTAGCGCCAGGCACCGGGAGGATGATTAGAGAGCGGGAGCACAGAGTGCCGGAGCAGTCCTTGACCTTCACAAATCACCGAGTGTGGCGGGGCAGGAAGGACAGGAGCCGTCTGGCAGCAGGGCTCAGCCACGCGGCAGGCACGGCTCAACAGGTCCCCTGGCACTGCCAGCCCAGCACGCAGAGTGCCAGCAGCTCCCTGGCCGTGGGGCAGGGCAGGGAGGGGGAGCCATGGTGGGCCTGGCAGGCATCCTGGGGAGGGTTCGCTGATGGACGGACAGACAGACAGCTGACAGGGAAAATGAAGCCTGTCCATCACGTCTCGCCGCTCTCTAAAGACACACTCCTGCCAGAGCAGGTCAGAGGGGTCTGTGGCTGCTCACTCACACCACAGCCCTGGGCACGCAGGCACCGCGGCCCCTGCCGTGCCACACCGCCTGACGGAGTCCACAGAGCCTGCGAGGAAATGGTGGCAGCACTTAATTACTCTGTGTTCAAACTGATTTCTACTCTGAATTTGTCTCGTTTCAGCTTCCAGCCAATGGTGCTCACTATGGTGATTTTTTCCTGCTAGATTAAAGAGCCATCCGCTATCAGAAATCTCTCCTCCACACAGAACGTCATAAATCTTGCTCTCTGCCAGCTGTCTGCATCACATAAGGATTCGGTTACGAGGAAGACGTTACTAATTTTCTTGTTCTTTTTGTTAATTAACAACAGCTCCATCTTCCCGAGAACCTGCACCCTCCCCAGGCAGCTACATCCACCTGCTGGGAGCTCAGAGGGCTCAGGAAGCACGAGGTGCCAGGCGGGAATCTGCAAGGGACAGAGACGGCAACTTTTGATAAATCCCTGTTTCATGTTCTTTTTCACCCATTTTGGGAGGCTCCCTGGAAAGCTCAAACTTGTCTCAGAGCTTGTGCATGCAGGAGCCAGTGCAGATACTCCTTGGAGTGAGAACCTGTACCGCACAGCACAACCTTGCCCACAGCATCCTACGGCTGCACCATGACAGGGATCCTCCCTGAGCTTCCTCCCCCAAGGATGAAGCCATGCCCATGAAAGCCAATGCCCCCTGCACCAGCTGCCTCAGAGCAGCAGTGCTGTCTTCCTCACACCAGCACTCACCACAACCTCCACTCTGGAGGGTGAGGGACAGTGGCTCAGGTGAGAACAGCCAGGCAAGGTTGGGAACACCCAACGCCCTTCCACATGCCCCAAAATGCAAGCCCTCTGTGTCCCAGCACCATGCCAGGCTCCAAGACGGCATTTCAGCCCAAGCGAGGCCCTCGGGACAAGGTGGGATCTGTGCCCCCCAGTAAAACTGCTCTTGAGTTAATCTGATCCCTTCACAGACAGTTATCAATGCCCCACCCACCACTTCACACCCTGCTTCCAGACAGGCGTAGGCAGACGCTGGATGTAACAATATTAAAGTTGTTTGTTTCTTCAGGTACCTTAATGTCATTTGGAAAATTACTCGTTTGACGCTACTGATTTAAAATGCAATAAGGGATATCCAGCCTTGTTGCAGGAGCAGAGCTTTTCTCATGAATGGCAGCAAAACAGTGTGGGTCCTGGCACTAAGCAGCCAACTGTAGTAAATTCAGCAGCATGTGTGCAGGAGGGAATGGCAATGAGCCACAGCTGATTAAGAAGCCATAGTTTCGAGGAAACATCCTGTTGCTGTTTCAATGGGATCCCATACATCTCAGTCCATTTCTTTATCACCAGCCCTGGTGTCATAAGGGTGCAGCTGCGGTTTACAGCACTTCAGCAGTTTTCCTGGGCACACTTTATGTACTACAGGGGGACGATCACCCCAGCCTTCCCCAGCAATGCTGGATGGGATGGGACATATGGGGGAAGATGGAGATCCCAGGTGTTTTGGCACCACAGGGGAAGGCTGGCTCTAAGAGCAGGCAGCACAGCCAGCTGGACTGACCATGCCCTGGGTACAGCCCACCCACCCCATGCACTCACCCCAGAGAACACGGGAACAGACATCCCCCACATCCCAGCGGGCACCAGTCACTGTCCCAGCAAATCCCCACAAACACTGGCTTGCAGGAAGTACCTCCTCCAGCAGGCGTGGGTCCAGGCAGTCCCCATCATCATTGAACAGCACATCCCAGCTCTCCTCAGCACCCAGGCTGGTCTGGCTCAGGGTTTCAGCACTGGCACTGGTCTGTCCTTCTTTAGGGGACCTGCTGTGTTGACCTCTCTCTTCTTTCCCAGCCTCCTGGTGTTTCTGCAGTGAGCTCACATCTTCATCTGGCCTTGCCAGCTCCTTGGCCCAGGACGCAGGTGAGATCCCCTCCATGCCTTGGCACAGCAGCTCCAGGGGCAGTGGGGGCTCACAGGTTTCCAGAGGTGCTTCCTGCCACGGGCTGCTCTCAGCCCCAGCACTGCTATCTGTGCAGGCAGAAGTGCTGCCTGTTTCCTCTACAGCAGGCACCAGCTCACCCTCCCCACTGGGATCCCCAGTCCCAGCCGTGCTCTCCTCCATGATTGGCGGGAGCTGGGATGGGCTGCCCATGCCCTGCTGTGGGGAGCTGCCCCCGGGGAGTACTGGAGCATCTCCCATGCTACCCCTCAAGAACACAGGGTCACAGCTGGCTCCTGGTGCACACAAGGTGCTCTCCCTGGGGAGCTCAGCCCTGCCTTCCCATGTCTCCTCTTCCTCTGCTACCCCAGTGGCACAATCCTCGCTCTGCTCTGCCAGGAGAGAAATCTCCTCCCTCTCCTCCTCCCAGGCTTTGGGACCCACTGTCTCCCCCACCAACTGGGGCACCCTGCCATGGCTGCCCACCCCTGCTGACTGCAGGGCAGCCGCTCCGAGGCTTTGGGAGACGTTCCCAGCTGGATCTAGGGTGCTGTCCCCCAAGTGCTTGAGCACGCCACTCAGGCCTGTCTGACAAACCAGTGTTGGGCTAGCAGCGGGCGTTGGGCTAGTGGGGTCATCCCCAGGCTCAGGGGTAGCATTCACAGCCCCAGCCTGGACACTCTGTGGGGATGGAGGATCAGGCTCAGTCCTTATCATCCTGTGGCTGTGGCTGAGCTCTCTGGGCTCTTCATGAGACGCTTGGTCCTGCCTGTCCCAGGGCTGAGCAACGGCTGGATCCGGGCACGGCTCGCACGTGCTGGGCGATGCCTCCAGGCTTTCCAGTGCAACAGAGCAGCTGCCTCTCGTCCTGTGGCTGTGGCTGTGCCTGGCAGAGGCTGTCCGCAGCTCCTTTGGGCCGGCATCCACCTTGTTCTCCCTCCTTGCCGCTCTGCCTGCCTGTGTTCTGGCACGGGGGCTTCGCCTCCGCCCCTCGCCGCTGGCCCAGCCAGAGTCCTGTACCAGGTGGTGGTTCTCAGGCTCCCGGCGGTGCCCGACCCGTGTGTCACCCGCCGCCTGTGCCTCTCTCTCCCGCCGTGCTTTGGGCACGTAGAGGGCCATGTCGGGCTTCCTACGGCGCACACGGCTGCCCTCTGCCTCCTGCTGCATGGTGCCACCGCTGCCTGCCAAGGAGAGAACAGCGTCACTGTCCCGCCCGCAGCCCCGCAGCCCCGCAGCCCCACAGCCCCACAGCTGAGCACACGGCGGCCAGCCCTTGCCCCGGCATCCGAGTCGGGGTGCCAGCACCTCCCTTGCTCCCTCAGCAGCTGGCCCACAGTGATGGATTGTGGAGCCCCAGCACTGCCCCACAGTAGCGTATCTGCAAACAGGGTTTGGGGCCCGGAGCACCCCACAGCCCTACAGCCTTTGGGGGGATGGATCCGGCGTGGGGAAGCGGGGAAATCCTGACAGAATCCCTGAGGCACCTGCCCTGCCCCAGCAGGTGCTACCTGGGACCCTCAAGCCCAAGGGACTCATGTCTGCAGCTGAAGCAGAACACTGAGACCATGCACTACTCAGGCATCGAAAACCACAGAGAACAACTGAAAGCAAACCCCAGCACAGGGATACCCTGGCGCAGGACCATGGCATGCTGCAGCCCTGCTCACCTGCTGCCCCATCCCGACAGAGATTTATTTTTCATCATCTTTGGCAGAAGCAGGCACACCGCAAGCGGCCAGGCCCCCCTGCCCCTATAAATATGCATCAGACAGGGTTTATGGAGACGGATGGCGCGGGGGGCTGCACTGTGGTTGAGAGGAAGGCAGAGTGGGGCTGGGCTGGGGCCCCATGATTAATCACTGCCCACTCCGTTTAGGGGGATTCATCACAGGCCGCTGTCAGGTAAATCACTGGAAAAACACCTCTTCAGTAATTAATGTGAAGTGACGGATGGACAGCCCCTGGGCCCATTAATCTGGACCATCAGCGCCGACCGAGATTATGAATGTCAGGATGCATAAACTGCCGGCAGATCAATAGGGCCAGGAACCCATCCAAGGCTCTCATTTCCGAGGCACCTCCGGTACATTAGCCTCCCCTCCACGCAGCCCCTGACCGAGGCGCGAACGCTCGCCGTGGCCCCTCACCGACAGCCAGCGGTGGTGCCAGGAAGGCGAGGGGAGGCCAACCACTGGCTGGAAAGTGGCCGGGGCTNGCAGCCCCTGACCGAGCCGCGAACGCTCTCCGTGGCCCCTCACCGACAGCCAGCGGTGGTGCCAGGAAGGCGAGGGGAGGCCAACCACTGGCTGGAAAGTGGCCGGGGCTGCCCATGCCGCTCAGCATCATCCCCTCTTCCTGATGGATGGACAGACTGTTGCCTTGGCATGATGGATGAGTCTCTCTGGAAACCACTGGAAAAGCCCAGCAGGGCAGTACCCCTAGCATGATCGTGGCACCCGTGCCTGCACCTCATGTACAAAGGTGGGCAGGAATATGAGGTGCAGGCACGGGTGCTGTGGTGATGCTGAGCACCATCCCAGGGCTGCTCCAATCATTTTTCTGTCTCTGTAGTTCTTGTCATTTTTTTCCCCCTCTTTGATACACTAATTTTGCTGGCAGAACGATCCCCTTTATCTTTATCGACCGCAAGAAAGGAATGTATCCTACAAACCTTCCAAGGACTGGATTAGTCATTTTTCAACACTGAGGCATTATACATTTTCTCACCGAGTGGCAGCCTGAGTGCCAGAGGGGAGGGGGCACTAGAACCCCCCTCGGCACCACCATTTCCAACCACAGATATCTTCCAACTGCACTGAAGCATGTTCTCCTTAAGGACTTTAACCAGCCAAGCCCAGAGTCCCAGGCCATGGCTCATCACTGAATGTCTTGTGGGGGTCAGTGATGTCCCCTGGCTCTCCTTCCTGACAATTTCCAGCACGGGGAGCAACCAGAGGCAGCGTTGCTCCACGCATATCCCCTATCACCTCCAAGAGCCTTTGCACACAGGATTTATGTGCTCCTCGAAAGCTTGCCATTCACCTTGCCTCACCCTCCAAAGCAGATGGTGCAGCATTAGCCAGACGGCTGGTGCTGGGAGCATCCTCTCCCTGCACAGCTTTGCCTCTGCCTGCCACACACTGCTGGGGACGAACTGCTTCCTGCAGCCTGGGAAGAAGCACGGCAAGGTGGCAGATGACCCACCCTGCCAGGGACGCCGCAGTGTTTTGTTTCTTCCCCACAGGGCAGCCCAGCTCCTGCCCCCAGGCTATTAGACACGCCAGAGCCACAGGCTGGCATCCACTGATTTCATGCTCCGGGAGGCAGAGCAATGGCCCTGGCTTTGGGTCGCATCCACACTAGGGCAACCCTGCCACTTCCAGAACCCGGGACCAAGCTTGCCCCACAGACAGGCAGCAACGGGCAGTGCATTCCCGAAAAGGCCTATGCTGCCCCCCAAATGCTGTCCTGTTTTATGGACCTGCCTAGAAAAACTACTCAGCACTCCGGCATCAAGAAGGAAAAGGCCATGGTACCACGGTAAAAGTGGTGATACCACTGCCCAGCTGCCTGGCATGTAAAGCCCACCAGCCCAGCACAACAGAGCCTGGCATGGCCAGGAGGATGCTGGATCATCAGCCAGGAGGCAGCCAGAGCTCCCTGAAGGCACAGGCTTCCTCTCACACTGTTCCCAGGAACACTCTGCTCGTGGTATGCATTTGTGAGGTCTCTGCAAGCTGCCCAGTCATGTGCCAGCCTGTGTTTCTCCTCTACCAAACATCTGCAGCACACATGGGCAGCATTTTCTCCTTGACTTCTCTCCCTGTCCCGTCCAGAGGAGAACCTCACAAACAAGAGCGAGCCGGCCACAGTCGTGCTCAGGGAACCTGGGAACAGGCATGCATGCTGGACTGTGGTGCTCATGTGGAACATGCCAGCTCCTGGAGAAGTCTCAGTGCCACACAGCACCCTCTCAGCAGGCTGCCGCATTTCCGGGCAGGGAGCTGTATTTTTAGCCTTCGAGGTTTCTAATTCCACTCAATCCATATTGCCATCAATAAAGTAGATAACCTTAAAGCCTTGACAGTGAACAGGGATGGCAATACTGGGGGACCGGGAGCCTTGGGAGACCTCACGCAGCCTTGGCATGCAGCTCGCACACCACAATGTCACTCTTTACAGCTTGCAGCAGATTGGGCTCTTTGAAGGGGAAAAAAATAACTACAATAACAAGATTAATAAAAAGGCAGGTACAAGGAGATTCTAAACAGCTCCACTGGGGAACCTGCCACTTGCAGGACTCATCCCATGCCAGGCACGTGCCATGGCACACTTACCAACTGCACAACACCAGCCCCTGGCAAAGACCGTCAGAGGTTTTGGCTACCCTGCACCTCTCCTGCTCTCAAGAGAGCTCCAGCCCAGGCCACCTGGCTCAACAGCAGGCAACGGGGCCAGGAAAGGACCTGGACACCTGGTGGAGACAGAGCAAAGGCATGAACTCAGCCACTGGTGCAAGGCAAAGCAAAGCATTCAGGGAGCTAAGAGCTGCATTCCATCCAACTCCTGCCTGCAGCCCCGTGGGCTTTAAGATGCCATCGTGTCCCCTGCTGCCAGGAGAAAGAGCTCTCCAGCAGCCACAGCAAACACGGGCTGTGTGAGGAGGTGGCAAAAACGTCAAAGGCACTGAGAGAGATTTCAATCGTGCCTTTCACTTGCAATACTCTTAGGAGACACCTGGAATAGATGTTTTTAGGAGATACCTGGAACAAGAGAAGGGGAACATTCCAGACAGGAAGATGATTTGTAAGTCAAAGTGTCCCCTCACAGCTGTAGGGGGGCAGGGGACAGGGAAGGGACAACAAACCAGCAGAAGGAGTTAACAGCCAGAACGCTAAGGGGAATACAAAGGACTTTAAAAATATATCCAGGCAGAATCAGCACAAAAGTGAAAAGCTCTATTAATAAACAAGGAGGGAGAGAAAATTAATGATGGCTCAAAAATAAAGATGACTCAAAAGGGAAAAAATCACTGTTTTTAAACAGAAAAATGCAAATGAGGCAGAGGCCTTGCAAAAACAGCTGCAGGAAAAGCAACACCAGCATGTCCACACAGACACAGTCACCTGGCCAGCCTGGCCAGTGCGGAGATGAACCTATTAACCTGCTGACACACCGTGCCAAGAAGGAACCAGGGCCCCAGTAAGGGGCAGAGCAAACAAGGCACTGATTTTCTCTGCAAGAAAGGACAACAAAACCAGAGCTGAGAACAGGATAAACCCTGCACCTATCCCTAGTGCAGAACAAAAGCAGTTAAAGGAGCCTGCATACTAACACAGTGAATGGACACCAGCTTGCCCACAGGAGTTATTTCAGAAGAATCACTGGGCACAGCTTTTTGATGAAGCAAGCAAGAGCAAACTTAGCTGAAATCCAGGATCTCATTTTACACCATCTCTCAAACTTCTACTTGAATAATGAATTGTCCTTAAATTGGCAGATGATACTGAGCAGTCAGCTGTTGCAAACATCCAGAGAAGACACTGTTGAAAGGATCCAAGAAATGTAAGCAGGAAACAAAGCAAGACCCAGCCTCGGAAAATGAAGTTAAAATTACCTAAGGCAGCTACACAAGGAGTAGTTGAAAAGCGAGGCCCAGAGCCCTACAGTGCACTTACACCAGAAAGCAAGTGGCTGAGGTGAAAACCCCAAAATGTGCCAGAGGTGTGTCTGGTCACCAGCCAGTCACCGTGGGCCACTCTAGGGCTGTGACAGCCCCACGGCAGGCAGCACACGGAACCTCGGTGCGAAGGACAGACGAGGATGCCGGGGGCCTGCAGGCAGCCGCGAAAAACAGTGTCCAGCACCTGTGAGCACCAGACACCTGTTGGGCAGGGCAGGGCAGGCGGAGCACCCGGGGATCCACCGCGGAACTCCCTGCACTCCAGGCTGACTCACGGCCCTGTGTGTTCACCGGGAGAGCTCCGGGGTCCGCAATGTGCCACGCTTATCCCGGGGGTTACCCACCAGCGGACTGGGAAGGCGGGACTTGAGGAGGGGATCAGGACTGGGGGACAGGGGATAAGGATCAGAGCCGGGACAGGGAGTGAGGATCAGGGCTGGGACTCCAGGGTAAAGGGAGAGCGGGGCAGCG
>VWZN01018305.1:464833-481541 GCA_013396955.1 Regulus satrapa
GCTGGCCCGGCAGGGGTTTGGGGAGTCCAGCGTGGCGCTGACTGACTGGCAGACCGCCGTGCCAAGGGGGCTCATCTGAAGCTGTTTGTTTGTGAAGGAGTTGCAGCTGGTGCTGCCGTCAGAGCGCGGGCAGACATCAAAAGAGCAGAGCTAACGAATTCCCTGTTATCTCTGCCCATTGACAGCTCAATTAGAGCCGGAGAAATGCCAAACGGGGGGGAACAGAGGCTCTCCGAGAGGCGAAGAAGGGGGACTCCCAGCTGGGGCTGTAGTGGGGCGAGGGATGCAGTAGCTGGGCACAGAGCCCTCAGCAGGCAGGAGAGCAGCCAGCCCTTCCCTCAGCACCTGGGCCATGCTGGAGGCAGCGCGGGGCCCTGCCGGACTGTCTGCTGTGGCAGTGAACATGGCAAACACAGCTAACACACAGCTAACACACAGCTAACACAGAGCTAACACAGCTAACACAGCTAACACAGAGCTAACACAGCTAACACACAGCTAACACACAGCTAACACACAGCTAACACAGCTAGCACACAGCTAACACACAGCTAACACACAGCTAACACAGAGCTAACACAGCTAACACAGAGCTAACACAGCTAATACAGAGCTAATACAGAGCTAACACACAGCTAACACACAGCTAACACACAGCTAACACAGCTAACACAGAGCTAACACAGCTAACACAGAGCTAACACAGCTAATACAGAGCTAATACAGAGCTAACACACAGCTAACACACAGCTAACACACAGCTAACACAGCTAACACAGAGCTAACACAGCTAACACAGAGCTAACACAGCTAATACAGAGCTAATACAGAGCTAACACACAGCTAACACACAGCTAACACACAGCTAACACAGCTAACACAGAGCTAACACAGCTAACACAGAGCTAACACAGCTAATACAGAGCTAATACAGAGCTAACACACAGCTAACACACAGCTAACACACAGCTAACACAGCTAACACAGAGCTAACACAGCTAACACAGAGCTAACACAGCTAATACAGAGCTAATACAGAGCTAACACACAGCTAACACACAGCTAACACACAGCTAACACAGCTAACACAGCTAACACACAGCTAACACACAGCTAACACAGCTAACACACTGCTAACATACACAGGTAACATGCAGCTAACACAGCTAACACAGCTAACACACAGAGCTAACACAGCTAACACACAACTAACACAAATAACACAGAACTAACACAGCTAACACACAGCTAACACAGAGCTAACACAGCTAACACACAGCTAATGCACACAGCTAACACAGATAACGCACAACACAGAGCTAACACAGAGCTAACACAGCTAGCAGGACATAGCCAGCTGCCTGCAGCATAGTGCTGACTCTGTCTGACTCCTGCTCCTTTCTCTGAGCACCAGCCCAAGCTCTGGGCAGAGCAAATAGATTCAGGGCCTTGGACAGTTGGTAGGCAGCCCCCTTTCTCTGAAGCATGACAGGGTTTGTGATCAAGGATCCAAAGGATACCTGCAGCCAGGGACCCCAGCTGGAGGGCTCATCTTCCCCACAAACACAAAGCTACGGGTCCACTGTTTTTGGGGAAACCTGCTGCTCCCACGGTTCAGAGCAGCCCTGCCAGCTCACACTGCAGGGCAGTGAGGCACACCCTGCCTTCGCAGTACCACAAAACCCAAGGACGCCCCTTGAGAAAGGGGTGTGTGAAGTCTCCCATGCACCCAAACACGTGCATGGCACAGGCACTCGTGCATGCGCTCAGATGCCCACATCAGCCTGCACACCCCATGCACCCCAGGCACGCACCCAGGTGCACATGCAATGTGCTCACACACACCTAAGCCTGTCCTCAGATGTCCCCAAGCCTCCCATGTCCCTCCTGCGCTGCGTGCCACTGCCACGTCAGCGCTGGCCTGCCCGCCTGGCAGGTCCTGCTGGTTGCCATGGCAATCCTGTGCCTGCCAGGAGATGAAGTTTGCTCTCCTATGCTGCAGTGAGGGGCCGAGAGCAGCCCAGGGGATCGGGTCTCCCCGCCACCCCCGGCTCTGCCCATCGTCTCACATCCTGTAGTGTTGCCCCAGGGTTGTGTCCTCTAGCTACACCAACCCAGTCCAAGCAAAGGACTTTCAGTCCCAGGCTCCTTGTGCCTCACAGGCCATCTGCTGTCTGTATGTGTCAAGGGACATCACCCCACCATAGGGAGCTGCCTTCTGCCAGCCACACTGCCCACGACCAAGCCTTGTCCAGCGGCAGGCAGAACACGGACCTGTCCCAAAGCATTCTCCATCACCACACAGACCCCAGCCCTGCCTGTAGTGCCTGCAGACCGGGCATCTTCCGAGCCCACTGGGGTCTGCCAGCTCCCCCGTGCAGGGTGTGGCGTTCATGGGCTTTCCAGGGGCAGACCCTGCTGGATTCCATGCAGAAGGGACAGGCTGGTGCTATGCCGTGCCGTGCCATGCCATGCTGTGCTATGGCTTCCAGCAGGGCAGGTGAGGGAGGCTGGCATCTGGCATAGCCAATGGAATCCCAGGCAGTAGGAGCAGCGACAGCGGGGGCTCGGGGTAGCCTCAGTGTGCTGCGTGGCCCTGCTGCCTCCCCAGACTACTGCACTGTGAGGGGTCCTGGCAGGGCTCTGACCCTTCTGCTCCATCTGCTCAGCCCAAAGGGGCAATTTTTCAGGCTGCCCAGCAGAAGGGATAGGCGAGGCTGGTGCCAGAGCTGCCTTTATTCCCCTGCCTGGCTCTTCCCATGCACCTGGAGTAAAGCAGCTCTGACCCATCTTGCAGACAGACCACTCAGATCTCTCCTTACCCTCAACCCTGGCTGACCTCCCAGAGGCCCTGCCCTGGCCCCATGGGGCAGACATGGGGCACACTTGGTACCCCTATGGCCAGCCCTCAACAATGCGCATGTGCCCATCACACCACAGCAGGCATGGCCCAGCAGTGTCCCTGCTCCAACCCCTGCACTTGACCCCCAGACCAGGACCAGGGGGTGTCCCTAATGTGTCTCTGGGGACATGGTGCTGCACCTCATCCCAGCATCTCAACCCTCCCTGCAGTACAAGGATGACCGGGGTTGTGGAGAACAGCTGAAATCCTGCAACCAGCCTGGGATCAACCCCTGTGGCTCCATCCTGCACCCGCTGCCTGCTGAACCCCTCTTCAGCCTGTCAGAGCTGTCAGCAGCTCCAGCTCTGCTTCAAAGGGGCCACAGAAGGGCATGGCAGCTGTTTCTCCTCGCACTGGAAGTGCTTTCAGTAATGGTGGGGAGCATGAGCTCACCATCCCAGCGAGGACAACGGTGACATTTCGGAGGCACAAACACAGCATGATTAGCTGATAACCTTTCCTGAGAGATCCCAGGTGTGTGCACCTGGGAGGGAAAAGGGAGGGGGACGAGGCCCCCACACTGTGAGCCTCTGGAAAACAGCTCCAAATACCCCAGCTTGCTCCTTCACACAGGACATGGAGAGTGCCCCACACTGGGGCCAACTGACCCTACAGACTGGGCACACTGAGTGTGAACACCCCTCTGCGGCACCTGTGGTCCAGCTGTGTCCCTCTGAAGGGGGGGTTCTAGGACCCACATTGCACTGGGGGCCCCCAGAGAGAGGGCAGCCCCCCAGCACATCCCACAGGAGTCCACAGGCAGTGGGAGACACGGCATCCTCCTGCACACGGGCAAGCAGAGGAGGATGTGGTTTCAGAGCAAGATGCCGAGGTCTGCCATTAGCAAAGGTGCCAGCTGCGAGCAGGGACTGTGCGAGGATTGCTCCCACACGGCGCATGGGGCTGTGCTGGGAGCAGACCTGGGCCGGGGAGGGATAAACAGCACTGGAGAGAAGGTCCCCACGCGTGGTGCCACGCTGTGAGGGAAAGGAACTCCTCCGCAGAGGGTCCGCGCAGGCGACATGCCCCCTCCCTGCCCTGCTGAGCGGGACCAAATGCCGGGGGCCAGGATCAGGGGGTCCGGCAGCGAACAGGGAGGGCCTGTGTGCAAGCTGGCAGGAACTGGGCAGGGCCAGGAGGTGCTGGGTGGGGGCTGGGAGGGCGCCAGGGCAGTCTGGGCTCCGCAGCTGGGCCGGGAGCGCTGCCAGCACATTCCTGGGGCTGCCGGGCAGCGGGAGCGTGTGTGGGCGCGGGGCAAGTGCACGGCAATTGCTGACCCTCCCCACTGCCCACCCCGATGGTCCCACACTGCCCCCGGGCACCCTCGACCCCACGGTGTCCCCAGCCATGCCCCAACCTCCCGCGGCCTCTCGCAGGCGAGACCAGCCCCACGGAGCCGTGCAGCCAGCCCAGCCAGGCTGCTCTCCTGGGAGCTGCTGCACGCCTTGGGATGCGTGTCCCTCCCTGCACGGACAGTCCCAGTGCCCTGTCCCCTGCTGGCACTCGCTGGTGACCCAGCCCCGGTGCGCTGTCCTCTCCCAAAGGCCCCTGCTCCACACTGCGTGCAGCCCATGCCCGGGAACCAGGGCTGGGACAGGAAGGATGAGAGGATGGGGAAAGGGGAGGATGGGAGAGAGCCCACTCAGCCCACCCACCCGGGCCCAGGGGATGCATCTCTGCCGACAGAAACAAGGGCGGTAGCACCCAAAGCTGCGGCAGGAGGGTAGGTGGGGACAGGATGGAAGAAGGCGGCCTGGACCTTGCTCAGCTTCTCATGTCCTGGGAGCCTCCTGCTTCCCTCGCTCGGATCTGCTCTGTGCTACAGCCGGGCCCGGCTTCTCCACAGGGAGGGTCCGGAGAGCCGCGGGAGCACCCCCGGGGATGTGCTCTTACCCTGCCGCCCTGGCTGGCCGTCCCCGAGGTCCCCACCGCGGAGGGGGCAGCCCCCATGGCCCCGCTTCAGCTGTGACAAGTGGCACAGGCAGTGAGTGACACAAGCGGTGGCACAGTCAGCTTTCTGGAGTGACAGGAGCAAGTGTCAGTCTCACAGACAGCTGCATGGCGCAGAGCGGGGATGTGGCACGGGAGCAGCCTGCGCAGACAGGACGCAGGGAAGGGTGCCCGTTACCGCTGTCTTGGGTCCTTCGCCTTCTCCACGGTACAGCCCAGATCAGCCCGGGACATGCTGGGTGGGAAGGGGTTAAGGAAGAACGCCAGAGCAGCAGGGACTCCCCAGAGCAGAGGCACAGTCTCAGCTCGGGAGTAAGGCTGCCAGGACACCCCAGGCGGGGAGAGCAGGGGACAGACACCGCTTTTCTGGGGTGCTGCTCCCCGCAGCATGGCCAGGAGGTGACTCAGGGCCCTAATGAAGGCGTCATGACAGATTAAGGGACTAGGGCAGCTGGCAGGGAGACCCTTGCTCAGCCCCAGCCTCGCCAGCCCACTCACCTTCACCTGGTGTGGTGCCAGCTGGCACAGAGTGCTCAACCCCAACACTTTCCTGGGGTTTCCACTTTCCCTGGGTGGAACTGGGAATGTAGACGCCAGACTAGGCTGTGGGATGGGGCAGGCTGAGAGCCAGGAGCTGCTCCATGGTCAAGAGCAGGACGGTGCTGGCAGCGCCACGGGAGCAGCCCAGGGACACGGCACAGCCACGGCTGTGCTCAGCACGCTGACAGCTCCATCCTGCACACCCAGCCTCCCTCTGCCTCTGCTCCCAGGCCTCACCAGCCCCTTCCCAGCCCAGCTCCCATGGCAATTACACCCTGCCCAAGCCCATCCATCACGGATTAGCTATTTTCTATCAGCATTTATCTCCAGACAATCTTACTCCTGGCGTGACAGCCTGATGCCTCAATCACCCTCCCTCCTGCTACCAGGCAGCCCTGATAACAGGCTGCTGTATCTTATCGGCTCCCCGGCAGTTACACATTAATGGTGCCATCTCCGGGGCTTGGCTGGGCTGGGATGATCCCAGCCCACCCTCGGGCTGGAAGCAAGCACCACTGGGTGATGCAGTGATGGGTCCTGAGCACAGAGGGCACAGGCAGGGCAGGCAGGCTGCAGAGAAGGGCAGATTGTGCAGATGAAGTTCCCAGCATTGCCCCAAAGCAGATGGACCCCACCACAGCTGAGGGGGCAGTCCCTGCCCCCAGCCCAGGGCAAAGAGCAGCTGCTATCACTGCCTGCACTGGATTGTTTGCTCTATCGCCCATTAACAGAGCTGCCTTATCCGGTGGGCAGGGGCCAGCGGCAGCCCAAAGCCCGTTGGCCAGGCAGGGGCATCGATCATGGGAAAGGGAGGGGTGCCCCAGATAACCCCTGCAGACAAATGAGTTTCTAATGGGGTCTTAAGCCTTGCACCCCCCTCCATCTCCAAGGGAATGGGGGAATGCCATCCGGGCAGGACTCTCACGTCACTTGGGCTCTAGCTTTGCCCACAACCTGAGCACTGGCAGCGCCTGAGTGCTGGAAGGTGTAATCCCAGCTGTGCCCGTGCCAGCAGACCATGGACTGCCCAAGGTGCATGCTGGCAGAATCGCCCATGAGGAATAAGGCCCCCATGCCCATGGCATCGCCTCCTTGATGGCACACCTGGCACCTGGGTACAGCAGCCCTCCCAGGGCTGCAGCGTGAAGCTTCTGTGCTGTCCTCTTCCTTAAACCCCAGCGCCCGAAGCATATTGTATTGGGAGAAAAGAGTGGGGAGTGGGGTGGCACGGGGTAGGAACCAGCGTCCCCTGCCCCATGACAGAGCATGCCTCCGGGGTGCCAGGTGGGATGGGGGCAGCGGGGCCGGTGAATAACGGGGCCAGCTTGTGGCCACAGCACGTCGCCATGGGACAGGCGAGCCAGCACCGTCCTAAGAGCACACAGCGCCAGAGTGGGCTGGGAGGGAGCATGCAGGGGGGCTCCCTGGGAGGGCGAGGGGCACGGAGCCCCAGGGGAGGGAGGTGGCAGCGGAGCGGACAGACTAGGGGGAGCCGGGGGGCCAGTCCCGGGGGGCCCCGGCAGGCAGAGCAGATTGGCTGCCGGCGAGGTCTCCANGGTCCCTGGGCCGCGGGCAGCACTACGACTACTACGGGTGGCAGCCCGAGAGCCTGCCCCACGGGCGCTTCTACGGGCGGGAGCCGCAGTGCCTCGACATCCCGCCCGACATGCAGCTCTGCCGCGACGTGGGCTACAAGCGCATGAGGCTGCCCAACCTGCTGGAGCACGAGACCATGGCCGAAGCCAAGCAGCAGGCTGGCAGCTGGGTGCCCCTGCTCGCCAAGCAGTGCCACACCGACACACAGCTCTTCCTCTGCTCCCTCTTCGCCCCCGTCTGCCTTGACCGGCCCGTCTACCCCTGCCGCTCCCTCTGTGAGGTGGTCCGTGACTCCTGTGCCCCTGTCATGGAGTCTTACGGCTTCCCCTGGCCGGAGATGCTGCACTGCAGCAAGTTCCCCTCTGACCACGAGCTCTGCATCGCCGTCCAGTTTGGGAACAGCAAAGCCACGCCGCCACCAGGTAAGTGGGAAGGGTACTGTAAAGGGATGGGAATGCATGTGGAGCCCCTGCACGGCCGTCTCTCCACCCCTCAAGGCACAGCCCAGGACACCGGTGTGGCCAAGGACTCTCTGTCCGCAACAGGGCAGGAGTGGGCACAGTGTCTGCTTTGTGTGGGCACCACGCATTGCCCAGGAGCACTGGGCTCCCAGCTGCCTGCACAGAACTGTCGCGGGATAAGGAAGAACACGGGATGAAATGGGAGCCACTGGCAGATCCACCACAGTGCTATGTCCCTCTCCTCCCATTCGGTCCCGTGTCAGCAGCAAGGGAGCACGCTGCATCTGCAGGTGTCAGCCCCCCACTGCTGCTCCAGGGTGGCTGTCCCCTCAGGCAGGAGAGGGGACATCACCCAGAGACAGCCTAGGGTCAGGATCAGGGCTGTGACAGCCTTCAGGCAGGAGCCACCCTTACTGTTGGCCGTGAAGTGCCAGCATCTGATGGGAGGGTGTCCCCTCCCTGGGGATGTTAACCTGGCCAGCAAGGTGCTCTGTGCCTTCCCACATCACCCCAGCACAGCTACTTAGGCAGCAGAGGAGCTGCTGGGGCTCTCCCAAGCATGTCCCTGAGGAGCTGGCCCAGGTGACAGCAGGAAGCTGTGACAGTAACTGGTGTCTCACCACAGTGTCCAAGATCTGCACCCAGTGTGAGATGGAGCACAAGGCGGATGGCATGATGGAGCAGATGTGCTCCAGTGACTTCGGTGAGTGCTGGGGTCTTCTTCCCAGCCCCCCTGGACAAGGGTCTGCCTAGGTCTGACAGCTGGGGTGGGAGTTGGCCAGAGGGTGGGGTTGTGTGGGGACAGCCCTATGGGAGACCCTTGAGCCGTTCCCTCAGACCCTTCATGCATGGGATGGGTGCACCACAGGAGGAGAAATTGGTGGGGGATAGGCAGAATGGGACATTTGGGAGGGTTACCCGGGGCCACTGCTGGACCTCTCTCCAACAACCCCTTTCCCCTCCCCACACAGTAACTTCCCCAGAGACCCAACCCAGGGATGGGCTGCACCCTGTCCTGCACAGGTGCCTGGCCTAGACCCTCCCCTCCCCGGCACCCCAGCAGTGCTCCCTTACCCCAACCATGCCCCACGGCTGCCCCACACAGTGGTGAAAATGCGCATCAAGGAGATGACGGAGGAGAACGGGGAGCGGCGGCTGGTGGCTGCCCAGAAGAAGAAGGTGCTGAAACTGGGCCCGCTGAAGCGCAAGGACACCAAGAAGATGGTGCTGCACATGAGGAACGCGGGTGCCTGCCCCTGCCCCCAGCTTGACAGCCTCAGTGGCAGCTTCCTGGTCATGGGCCGCAAGGTGGGCAGCCGCCTGCTCCTCCTGGCCATCTACCCCTGGCAGAAGCACAACAAGGAGATGAAGTTTGCAGTCAAGTTCATGTTCTCCTACCCTTGTCCACTCTACCACCCCCTGCTCTATGGGGCTGGGCAGCACTAGGGCTTTGCCCACTCTGCCCTTTCCCAGAACTCCTGCACTGGGCCAGAATTCCACCTCTGGCCCCCCTGGCTGCACCCCAGGACCTCAGCTCTGCTCACCTCAGCCCCTTGGTTGTGCCTGAGAGCCCAGCTCTGCACCTCAGTATTCCCTGCTGTGTTTGTGGGAGCCTTGATCCACAGCCAGGACCCCTGTCTCCTCCTGAGAGCCCTGCTCTGCCCCCCTGGGACCCCTGTTCTGCTCCAAGGACCCCCTCCCCTGCCCAGGATCTTAGTCTAGACCCTGGGCTCTTGTTCTACATGCTTGTGAGCCCTGGTATGCGCCAGTGACCCTCTACTCCCAGGTTCCCTGCCCAGAAACCCAGAGACCCTTGCTTTCATTTGGGATCCCTGCTTGCCCCTCTTGGCTACACCTGGACCCCTACCCTGCACTGTGTCTTTTGCCCAGCACCCTCATTATATGCTGCAGACTGTCACAGCCCCCGGTCCCTCTTCCAGCCCATCAACACATCCCATGCCCTCACCTGGAGCTCACATCCAGCCCTGGATTAGCTCACCTTCACAGAAACCTAGCCCAGCCCAGGCAGGACCCTCTTGCCCCTCTGTTCCCACAGAGTGACCTCCTCGAGACCAAGTGCCCAGAGCAGCACAAACCCCTCCTGGGCTCCCCCACTCCCCATACCACATGGCTCAGTGGTAAACCCCAGACCAGCCCTGCTGCATCCCTCACACACAGCCCTGCTGTGACCCAGCCCACGCAGCCCTCGCCCATTAACACCACAGTAAATTATTCCCCCTCTGAAAAGCCTGTGTGTGATTTGCTGCAGTTGGTGGGTAAGAGCCCCTTGGGGCTCCCTCAGGGACCCCAGAAGAATGGGAGGGGGGTCTGAGTGAGGCAGACTGAGGGAGAGAGGTCACCTCAGGATCTGGTTCTAGCCCCACTCCAGGTGCCATGCCCAGAGCCTGAATCTGGGCAGCCCAGCCAAGCCAAGGGATGTAGTTCTGGTGGTCACAGGCATCACTGGAGACTCAGGCACCCCTGGCTCTCCAGGGAGCCTGGGAGGGCATTGAGATGAGCAGGATGGGGGGACAGGGCCATCACTGCTGCTGGAACCCCACAGCTGGGTTTGGTAGAGATTTGCCAGGGAAGTTTCTTCCTTCGTCACCCCAGGGGATAAATCCATGATCTGGGAGCTCACAGCACCTGTGAGAAGCCTGGCACACACAGGGGGCAGATACTGGAGCAGGTAGACTCCAACCCTGTCCTCCCCACACCAAACCATCTGAAAGTCCTTTCTGCAGCTCCCTGCCAGCCCTGCTTGGCTGCCTCAACCCTGCCACAACCTCCAGCCTCCTCCGCAGAGATTCCTAAGGCCTGCACTAGCCGGGACCCTCCCAACAGCCCAAGGACCAGAGCTGGCCCCTCGGATGGCAGCAGGCTGCTGTCCCTTAGCTCAGCTTGACTGCCCCAGCTGCCTCCCAGTCCCGGCTGGCAGGGGGGCAGCCTGACCGACCCGGCTGTGTTTACCCCGTGCAGACTCGTCTCCACCCATCCCAGAGGGTGAGGGGGCCCGAAGCTGGCCCCAGGATGTTTACCCAGGGCCTGGCTGCCTGACACTGTGTCTTCTCTTCGGAGCTGGCCCTGCCCCAGGAACACTCCTGGGACCAGAAGGAAATTGAGGCTGCAGGATGTCTGCACCCACCCTCTTCTGGTTGGCAAGAGCAGTGTGCACCTGCCCTGCTCTGCAGTGACCTCTTCTCCCTCTGCCCTCCTTGGGCATGGCCTTGGCCCCACTGATCCAGCCACCAAATCTCCTGCTCTGGCCAGGGAGAGGGGCCTGTGCCCCTGCCCCACAACCAGCCAGGAACATGGAGCAGCCAGCCCCTGCCCCAACCTCACACGAGGAGTGGGCACTCCTCCCTGGCCACTGGGAAAAAACATGGGCAAAAAATTCAAACATTATTAGAATATATGTTTAGAGCTTGACTGCTGAGCACACTTCCATAGGAATAAACACCATCAATGACAACATTTTATTGCAAAACTTAAAAAGCATAAATAAAACCCCATTTCCCAGAGCCTGTTTATCTGTAGCCCTCTGTATTCTGTGTCACCTGCCTCTTCACAGAGAGTGTTCAGACATACATGGCCACAGAGCTCATTGCTGCTCCAAGTGTTTTCTCTAGAAATATTAGCTCCTCTGCCTCCCACTGTCAGCTGTCTGGGCCAGCTGACCCCTCAGATGCCCAGTAATAACCCCATTGCAGAGACACAAACACACCCACAGCTCTTGGGGTGCTACACAGCCCTCTCCACCATGTTACAGCTGCTCCACTGCCCCCAGTAACTGCTCAGCCCTCTGCACACCAGCCCCAGCACAAGCCAGACACCCTCATAATCAAATGCCAAGCTCAGCTTTTCTCCCAATTTCCATGTGAAGGAGTTTATGAGCCCACAGCCAAGATAAGTGTTAAGGCTGCCTGTCCCATAGGAGCTCCCACACCGGTGGAATGTGGAGCCTGCAGCAAGGTCTGCACTCCAGCAACTTCTCAGGGTGGTGGGTGTCACAGCCTGGTGGGCACCGGCCCCCCAGATTCCCTGGCGTGGGGAAAGCTGCAGCTGGCTGGCAGGGACCCAAGCCGTGGCTGTTCCCAGCTGCACAGCAGCCAGGGTCACATTCCTGGGATAGCTGGGAGCTTTGCTGTTCACACAAGGAAAGGTCATCCTTGTGCACACAGGCAGCTGGAGGGACCACCACCCGGGGAGGGCAGGGGAAGGAGCAGCCCGGGGAGGCACAGGAAGCTCAGTAGCTCCTGGCAGAGCTGAAGGGCTCCCTGGATCCAGCCCTGGCACAGCTGACAGGCGGCTGCACACAGCTCTGAGCAGGGGGCAAACAAGGCTAGAGCAGGACAGGAGACAGGAATTCCAGTAAAGCATGGAGAGCGAGTGGCACAGGAACACCATTTCTCCAGGAGAACCTGCAGGACAGCGGGGCCAAGGCCACAGAAGTGTTCAGAGTGACCTGGGACTGGGACAGCTTTCACTGGAATGACACAAGAGCCAGCTGAGGACAAGAGATTTATTGGTCATTCTCAATATGCAATTATATATTAATCTTTAGTAGAAAGCAGCAGTCACTAAGTGCACAGAGCAGCACCAACTCCTGCCTTTTCTCACACTGAAGATCCAGCCACACAGCCCAACCCAAACTCATTCTCTTTCGTCCTCCAGGCTACAGCCAATTTGGGGGATAAAAGACTAAACCTGCACGCAGTGAGGCTGAGGAACTCAGGAGTGACTAGCAGAGTCTCAGCTGAGCCAGGATGAAAAACCTACCTAGTCTAGACCCCAAGGGATGCAGGAAGAGCTCAGCCTTGATCCAAAAAATACAGTCACTTATAGCACAGTGCTGGGAAAGGTAGGGACAGAGCCCTGAGGTTGTTCTGCCCCACCCAGGAGGTGAGGGCAGGACCACGAGTAGGAAGGATGGCTCTTCCACCACTAAGCCAGGCCAAAGGGCCTGGGCCAGCACGTTGGCAGGGCACAGCAAGTGCCAGAGAGCACCCAGGGCTTGGAGCAGCTGCAGGGACGGGGCACAGCCGTGGGCAGTGCTCCACCACAGGGACCCAGCTGGTGCACAACAAGGAGGGCTGGTCTGTCCAGCCCGCTGCTGGCAGGAGGAACACAAGTGCAAGCATCCTCTGGCAGGGGAATGCCATGCTGGGATCCAAAGAGTCCAGGCTCCCAGTGGCAAGGGTGCCTGCCCACTGTCCCAGGTCTCAGGCAGTGCAGGACACAGGAGCTGGCTGGGCCTGATTCATTACTTGATGAGCACCTGGTTGCAGAGAGCACACACGAACACTGTCTCCTTCTGAGCCTCTGGGGCTGGAAAGGAAAGCAAATGTCAGACATGATCCCCCTTCTCACCACGGGCTAGGGAGCCCCAGCCACAAAGCTGCTTCCAGAGCTGCAAATTCATCACTGCTCTTTCCTGAGCCAGGCTGTGCTGGGCACGTCCTGTCTGTGCTCCCTCCCCACCAGGGCTGGGGCAAATGCCTGGGTAGACAGAACAGGCGGAAGCAGGAGCTCTTCCCTCTACCTTTCAACTCACCTGTGGCTCCCATGACAGCCTTGGGGACTTTGAAGGAACAACACCTGGAGCAGAAGCTATTCCCACAGTTACTGCAGCTCCGCTGTGGAAAAATATGGAGGTGAGCCCCAGATGTATATCAGACTAACCCAGGAGTAAGTGAAGGGGTCCAAAAGGCGACACCTCCCTCTGAGAACTGCCCACAAACTGTGTGCCAAGCATCACACGAAGGGTTTAGGTCAGGAAACAGGTCGTTCCCACTAGCAGACCCATGCTCTGCTGCACCAGAAAGACCACAGGAAATGGACTAAACCAGGGCACAGAGCAATTACCTTCTGCAATAACACATGGGTTTGCCCCGAGGCAGCTTCCAAGGGAGTAAATGGACAATGGACAAATGCTCTACAACACAAGGGATCGCTGGTGCTATTAGGCATGTGACAACACCCAGCATTTAGCTGAGGTCATTTGGGCTGTGACCGAGGCCAGACACCTGAGCTGCTGGAGAAAGCTGGGGCAAGCTAGACATGAGCAACACCTCTGCCCCAGGTGCAGACAGCAAACTGGGGCAGAAGCCGAGGAACTCACCCTCTTCTTGAGCACAGAGAAGGTGGCAGCACAGCCCGTGCAGCTCCCTGGAAGAAAGAGAGCAGAGATCAGGCAGGGCTCTGCTGCCCAGGGCTGCAAGTGGCACAAGAACATCCACAGCTGTCGTAAAAGCCCAGCTCAGAGATGACATTGCTTCACCTTCCCGTCCTTGCCCTTCCTAGGCGCGCTGGGATTATTCTCCCCATGGAGTGAAGCTCATTGGAGGTGCCACAGCACAGCCTGGCCGGTACCACAGCACTCTCTCCCCTCCCAGTCTAATGGTCACCGCTGGAAGCAGCACAGACCCCACGCTGGGAGCTCCCCCAAGAAGCACCTGCTCCCAAACTCACCGAAGTTGTTGCTGGGGTAGCGCTTGCGCAAGCGCTCGGTCAGGCGTGACACCTTGCTGCGGATCACCTCATTTTTGCTCATAAAACCATTGTCTGGGAGGCTGAGGTCAAAATCTGCTGAGCACTGAGAGCTCTCGTCGTCCTCCTGCAGAGAGCAGATCCAGCTGAGCACAGCAGGGTGGCTGGGGGCACACTGAGAGCTGCAGGGCAGCCCGTGCCACAGGCAGGCACCCAACAAGCCGGGTGCTCCAGCTAACGTTTCTACAAGCCACCAGCAAACCAGACAAAGCTCCAGCTGGGAGGAGATACCTGGCATGGCAGTACTCACCATGACCAGCAGCTGGTTCTCCTTCTCCCGCAGCATGGGACAGAGAGGAGGGTGAGTACACACAGAGACCCAGCCCCACAGTCACTCTCCCTGAGCACACAGTTTGCCCAAGCAGGTCCCTTTCCCACCTCAGCTGCCCTGCAGGCACAGCCCGCCCCAACCAGCCTCAAACCTCAATAGCATCTTTGAATTCTTCATCAGGTTCTGCCTCCTCCGCTTCCTCCACACTGCCAGGGGTAAGGTCCTAGGAGAGATTCACAAAGCTAGTCCTGCTGTTCCCTGCCTCTGTTCAAAGGTGGCCCCACATCTCTGAGCAAATCCCAGGACAATGGATCTGGCCCCGGGCAGCCTCACAGATGACACAAGTGTCAGAAGGCGAGGTGAGGCCCTGCCTCCTCAGACCACATCCTTACATGTGGCAAAAGGACTGAGCCCAGCCCCCAGGGCAGAGAGCAGCATCCCAGTAACTCAGGAGTGGCTCACAGGCTTCCAGCAAAGCTGGCAGCTGGAAGAAGTTTGTGTGTAGAGAGACACAGGCCATGTTCAGACCCAAGGACAGACCCTGCAGCCCCCCCACCCCACAACTGCCCCTTTCTCACCTCTGCACTGGTGGGGGTGGGGGTCCGATCTGGGGCAGCAGCTGGTGGCAGGGGTTCAGCAGGTCCTGGAGTGCTCTCGAGGGGTTTGGAGCCCACACACTGCTCGATGGAGGCCTTGAGCTCCATTATCACTGGTTAAGAGGGGAATACAGCTGGAGTAGAGTAGCGTTTTCCTACTCCCAGCTACATCACACAAAAGCCAGCTGCAAGACCTGATCTCCAGGGCTCAAGGTGGGGAATTGACACATTATCATTCACTCATCAGATGTCCTGAGCACTCCTCTGCTCACACATCAAAGCTAGGGCAGAAAGGAATCCCCCAGCACTTGCCCCAGCTCAGGACAGGGAATGGCAGGGGACAATGTCACAGCCCAGACACATCTAGCACTCCTCCAGCACAAGCCACAGGAAAGTGCTCCTCTCCCTTCCAATGCCATGTTTCCAAGCCTGTGTCACATACTGTCACAGGCACTGGATGTGTTTGAGATGCTGAAGAGCAGGGATCAAGAGGGGTAGAGCGGCTCACACACAGCCTATTGGCAGATCCTGGCTTGCCACACCACAGAGAAGAGGAAACAGCACCTGGGCTGGGACACGCATCAGGAGAGACTCTCACCTCCAAGAGCTGAGCCCCGGGACCACACCACCCACCCTGGGGCCTGCTGAGCACCACCCCTAGGACATCACTGCCTTCGGGGTGGTTCAGGGTCTGCGGCAGAGCCACAGTGGGCTCAGATGAGGGAGAGGTCCAGGGCAGGATCCCTGGCTTCAGAGGGCCTTTCCCCAACCCATCCCACACAGGGCACTTCCAGCTAGGTCTCATACCTTGGTAGAACTGGGTGTTGCCCAGGAAGAGAGTGCTGTTGAGGATGGCCAGGACCCAGCAGAGGGGCAGCAGGTAGAGAACACAGATAGTTCCCAGCAGCGCCCCATAAAACCTGTGGAAAGCAGCAAGATACTGTCACAAAGTCAGAGCAACTCACACAACGGCATAAAACTCCTTCCTTTATCTGGTGCTCCACCTGTTCTCTCCAAGTACCAAACAAATCAAACACAGCACCACAGGCCTTGCACGAGCCCCTCTCCCCACCACAGGGTGCCTGACCCAGTACTACTCACTGGGAAGAGACAGTGGGGTTCTCCCAGTACAGCACACGGTACGCTGCCTCACAGCTGCAGCACATCCCGCTCAGAAGCCCTTCCAGCTGGATCAGGCTGCAAATGAGACAATCACAAAAAGGCCCACAAAAAAAACCAAAACCACCCTCGTTCCCCACATTCACACGGGTGACAGCAGCCAAACTGGCGTGAGCCCCCCGCGGCTTCACAAGGCCTTTCTGGCTGCAGAGGCCCCTGGCAGCTGGGGAGGCCTCAGGCACTCACAAGCTCTTGACCTGGGCGATGGCCTCGTGCCGCGAGAGCTGCACCTTGCGCAGATCCTCCCTGCGGACGCTGTGGTACCTCCTGCGCACCAGCTCGGGCTCCGAGGGCCGGGCCCGGCACGTCTCCTGCAGGTAGCCCAGCAGGGCCGGCACGGCCACCAGCAGGGCGAGCACCGAGAACCAGGCGGCTGCAAGAGGCGGGACAGCGTCAGCGCGGCGGGGCCGGGAAGGGGCGCAGCCCCGAGCCCCGGCACGCACCTTGGCCGAGGGTGAGCAGGAGGAAGTTGAGGCCGAGGCAGACCAGGAGAGAGCACGCAGGCCGCTGCCACCTGCCGACAGGGGAAAGGCAAGGGACGTGAGACCCCGGGGACGCTCTCGCTCTCCATCCCGGCCCAGCCCGCACCTACCGGAGGAGGGAGCGGACACCCTCGGCGGCGTCCCGCAGCGGCTCCAGGTAGAGCTCCAGCCGCCGGTAGCTC
>VWZN01018305.1:501069-511977 GCA_013396955.1 Regulus satrapa
CAGGCTGTTCCTTAACATGACAGGGCTGGCACTTTCCACTTTCTCACCTCCAGCCCGTCTGGGCTCTCTGGCCAAGGTATCGTGCCATCCTCTCCCCCTGAACCACCCTTTCCACCTGCTGCAGCCCGAGGAACTTCCGTTCTTTGGCTGTGTCATGGCCTGGCACCCCTCCCCTCAGCACCCCAGTTGTTCTGCCTGCTCACCGCCGTGTTGGGCTCAATGAGGCGGTGCTGCAGGTCACGGGCCTCCTGCCACTGGCCCTTGCGGCACAGCTGGTCCAGCTGACACAGTGGGTCACCCAGAACGTTGGCAAGGGCACACACACCCCCAGAGGCACCTAGTGACACCAGGACACATTGGCAGCCAGCTCAGCATGCTGTGCCTAGCCAGCACCTCCCGATCTCTCACCTGCCTCCCCCTACCAGTGTCCCCAGGCAGTGCCCCCAGTCAAGGATGGGCATCTGCACTTACCCACAGCATAGCTTGCCAGCAGGAAGCTGGCTGATCCTGCCAGCACCTGGAAATCCTCCTGCTTTGTCTTGTGGACCATCAGCCCCATGCGGGTGATCTGGGGAGAGACATGCTATGCCCGGGGGCAGGCATCACCCTGTTCCCCCTTGCTGCAGGGTGCCTGCTGGCAGCCCTGGGCTCCAGGGAAGGGCTGCAAGTCCCAGTTCCCCATTCCCAGCTTAGGTTCAGGTTTGGTGGTAAGCAGCCCTGGGAAAGTCCTGCCCCACTCACGTCCCCACCGCTGTCCTTGATCCCGATGATGTTCGGGTGCTGAGCCAAGGTGATGACAGCCTCTATGGGCAGGTCCAGGCCGGTGTTGGCAGGGACACTGTACAGCACCACAGGGATGGGGGACGCATCACCAACCTGCAAGCAGCCAGGCAGATTTCAGTAGCTGGGTGTGTTGGGGACACATTGTGTATCCTGCTGCCCCAGCTGGGGCTGCTGGCAGGCACTGGACATGGCTCACCTCTGTGTAGTGATGCACCAGGGCAGCAGTGGTCATGGCCCCCCGGTAATAGCAGGGTGTCACAACCAGCGCCACGTCAGCCCCCGCCTCTGCCATGCTGACCGTCAGCTCGATGGTGGCCTGGGTGGCTGGGGAGGAGGCAAAGGGGTGAGGGGTGCTCCAGGAGGGACACACGGCCCCTGCACTGCCCCCCGTGCAGGCACTCACATTCACAGCCCGAGCCAGCCAGCAGCAAGCGGTCCCTGGGCAGAGCCCGGCGCACGCAGCGCACCACCTCCACCCTCTCACGGGATGTCAGGTATGGATACTCCCCGTTGGAGCCCAGCACCACCAGCCCTGGGAAAAAAAAATGTGGGGAGGACAGGGATCAGGCACAGGAGAAGGGTGCCAGGACTGTCAGGTCCTCATTATTCTCACTCCCTTCTTTGCTGCTGGCACCCAGGCAGAACTCCACGGCCCACAGTGTGCCCTCTCCTGTTTATGTCCTTGCAGTCCCAAGCCCCTGGTCAGAAGGGATTCTGGGGAACATCCTTGTGAGGCTGCAGCCTCTCCTGCAGCCCCTCTCCTATCATCTATCCATCCTTGGCAACTGACAGATACATAGCCCATGAATTTTTGAGAGTGTGCACGGGAGTGCAGTGCATAGGTTCAAGCCTGCAGCTATGTGTTGGAGCGTGTGTGCAAGCGTGCACACGTGTGGAGCGTGCAAACACGTGCTGGCGTGTGCTGGGGGTGTGTAAGGACCCACTCGTGTGCCCGGGCACGTGCCATGCAAAGGGCCCCAGGTGGGTGACCTGAGGGGTTGCTAGCCCCGGAGCAAAGTCCAGCTGGAGGCCGAGCACCCTTGGGAAGCTGGCAGGCTGCCTGCAGGCTGCTGCACAGCCCTGTGGCAGGCAGGGATCTGACGGGAGCGGGACGGTGGGAGCGCTTACCTCGGAAAGGGATGCTGGCATAGCGGCGCAGGTTCCCCTCCAGCTGGGCATAGTCCACCTCCTGCGTGGGTGAGAAAGGGGTGGCCAGCGGCGGGAAGATGCCCCCAAGATTGACTGAGGGCTCTGATCCCTGGGGGGTGCTGAGCCCCCGGCACCGCCTGGGGGCTGCCCAGCGCAGAGCTGCCAGGGCGGGCCGGAGGGAGGAGGTGAGGCGGCTGCTGAATGCCATGGTGGCTGGGTGCTGCCGCCGGCTGTGCCGCTTGCCTTGCCGAGGGGCTGTTAATGTTTGACGGGGCTTGTGAGGGACCTGCAACCCTGCTGGGCAGATGACATGGGGGGTGGTACCTGATGAACTCAGGATGTTCTTTCCCCCTCAGGAGCTGGCTGCAAGGAGCTCAAAGCCCCACCAGGTGAGCTTTGGCCACTGTGGCCTCAGTTTCCCTTCTGCTTGCCAACCCTGGCAGCCATCCCTGTGCTGCATGGCCAGGGAGGGCCCAGGCATTGCAAGCAGTGCCAGGGCTTTGGTCAGGGATCAAAGGCTGTCAGTGCAGGGTCTCCTGTAAACAGGCGAGTGTGGGCATTTCCATATAGGGAGCAGTGAGCACTGCACTCAGCATGTGTGCAAAGGGACCACGTGTCCCCTGGGGATGGCTGCAGCCGGAAAAGCAAAAGGACAAAAAGCCATCCAACCCCACAGAGTGGCCGTCCAGCACAGGTACAGCTGCTGCTCTCTGGCACAGCCTCCAGCACAACATGGACTCAGGTTGAGCTGTCTTCCATATATTTTTCCTCCCTGAGCTTGCAGGTGGGACTTTAAAGGACTGTGAGCAATCAGGGTGTCCTGCAGGGAGGAGTCCTGCCCTTGGACCACTGGGTATCTCCAATACTTGAGTCCTAGTGATAGGAGGCAGAGCTCATCATGCTGCCGGATAACCCTGCTCCCCAGGATAACCAGTCTCCCCAGGCCCCCCAGTTCTGGTGCAGGCTGCCCAACCTCAAAGACACCTAGAGCCAAACACTGCTCTTTGCTGACTTTTATTGACTCAGACAACTCTTGTCTGGATCCTGCTCCTTGGAGCTGAGCCTGGTCCCATCATGCAGGGACCTCCATCTCCACCTGCTCCTTGGTCTCCAGCGCCTGGCGTGTGTCCACCTGCCACTGCTGCACCAGGTCTGTCGGGGTCTTGCCAGCCTGCAAGAGTGGGCAGAGAGAGGCTGGGCACAGGGCAGTGCAGCAAGGTGGGGCAGCAAATGGCTTCGGTGCTGGCCCCACACACTCACCTCATTCTTGGCCATCATGTCAGCCCCGTGCAGGATCAGCGTTTTGATGATCTTGTAGCGACTGAGCCGTGTGGCATCATGCAGTGCTGTGTCACCTTCCTGTGAGAGATACAGCTTCACTGGAGATTGTGGTCCAGGGACAAGGACCCCTCTGCCCGTGCCCAGCCCCCAGCACACCAAACTCCACACGGACAAGGGGGACTATTCCTGTCCCAGACCTGGCTGTGGCTACAACCACCTTGGGGCAGGGATGTGTGTGTCCAGATGTGTCCCACTGTGGGAAGGGTCAACAAAGGGAGGGGGATCAGTGTTGCCCCCCAGTGATGGCTGCAGCACTCACCCTGTCTGGGGCATTGATATCCACCCCGCAGTGGATGAGATGCTCCACAATGTCAAGGTGTCCAGTTCGGGTGGCCACGTGAAGGGGTGTGCTGAGCAGCTTGAGGGGGGATGAGGTGGACATCAGGGGGGATCAGCACCCACACCTGCTAACCCAACAGAGGGTCAGCTCTGCTACTTCAGGGTATGCCCCTGCCCCTGGCACAACCCTGTAACCTGCTCTGCCCCGCTCACCTTGTCCTTCACATTGAGGTCTGCCCCACGGTCCTGCAGCAGTTTGACAGCATCCAGGTGCCCGCCACGGCAGGCCCAGTGCACAGCAGTGCAGTCCAGCTGGACATACAGTGCTGTGTCATGGTGGGGGACACCCCTACCCTGTATCTGTCCCCTGCCCCAGCAGGTCCCCATGCTTGAGCTGGACCGGCAGAGCCCAACCTGCAGCCACCAGATAGGGACAGCACTGCCCCACTGGAGGCATCCCAGTCCTGCTGTGGTTCAGGCTGCAACACACCCAGATGCTCAGACCAGCATGCAGCTGGAAGCAGGACCCAGTCTCACCCGGTCCCTGAAGTCAACAGTGGCCCCACTGTCCAGCAGCTTCTGCAAGATTTCCATGTGTCCCTCCAGCGAGGAGCGATGCAGGGCTGTGCGGTGGAACTGGGGGACAAGGTGGCACATTGGTGGAGGGATGCATCCTCCCCTTCCCAGGCTGGTTGTACCTCCAGCCTGTCCCAAGGGCCCCGGCCCTCGCCCACAGCCATGGTGGGGCACAGCAGCAGGACTTGCTGGCATGACACAGGCGGAGGAGCACCCAGTGGCTGCCAGGGATGTTACCTCATCACATGTGTTGGGGGAGCCACCGTCTGCCAGAAACTTCTCGATGACGTGCATCTTGCCCTGGACAGCAGCTCGCAGGAAGGTCTCTGGCTCCACAGGACCCTCCTGGCAACGGGACAGGCTCAGGGCTGGGGCAGCACAGGGGGGCAGGAGAGGGGACAACATGGGGGCCCCCCTGCCCTGCTTTCCCTGAGTGGCAGGGTGACTCGGGGGCTGGCCTGTGGATGGTTCAGCTCCTATCCCAGCAGCCCCCCTCCTGCATCTTAGGACCCCCGACGTACAATCTCCAGGGGCTCAGGTGGTGGAGCGGGCTCGGGAGTGGCCGCCCGCTCTGCCCGGCGCTGCCGGCGCTGCTTGCGGAGCTCGATGAGGCGTTGAATGCTCCCCACGTCGATGATCTCCCGCCTCAGATCCACTGAACTCCTCCGCACCTTCTCCTGGCCCTGGTGAGCACACACAGTGCCCCGTTTGGCTTGTCTGTGACCAGCCATCCCTGGCCACCCTGCACCCCAACCCACTTACCTTGATGGCCTCAAGGCTCCAGTTCCTGGGCCCAGAGCGTTTCTCCTCCTCCAGCTCAGGTGTGTTCATCCGCTCCACAGCCGGCGGCTCCCGTGCGCCATCCCCTTTGAGTTTCTGCACGGGCACAGTGGGTACTGCTTGGTCTTGTCTGGGCACAGAGCAGCCCCACTGCCTCCATCCTCAGCCTTCTGGGGAAGGTGGCTCTGGCCATGGCTCCACTTGCTGCTGAGGTCCACGGGGTGCTTGGCAGCCCTTGGGCTTGCGCTTGCCTGCCCACCCTGCTTGGTAAGCCGGGCACCTGCTGGCTGCTCGGTTCTGCCCCATGGGCTAGAGCTGTCAGATTGGGAACTTGATCCCCCTGACAGCCCTTGGACATGTTCATAAATCCCCCAGGATGGCAAGGTCGGTGCCAGCCTCCTCATGTCCGAGTCCCTACGGATGGACAGAGTACAGTGGGGGATCGTACAGCCCAAGAAAGTTTCCCCATCCTGTGGACCCACCTCCTCCTTCTCCTCCTCTGCCAACTTCTGCTCGATGAGCTCCTTGGCCCGTTCCACATCCAGCTCCATGTCTGCTGGCAGTGCACAGTCCTGTGCAGGATGTGTCCTCCTCTTCTTGCTACCACGGGCAGGGAGTTCCCAGTCCTGGCTCCTGCTGCTGCCGGTGGCTCTGCTGGCCGTGGGGCTTTATGCTGCTGTCCCACTCTGTCCCACAGCCCAAGGGCACCAACAGCTGTGCCTGCTCCACATGACTGGGGCAGCTTTGCCATGAGCTCACCCTCCTGCTTTCTGGTGGCCCTGACTCACCTCTCCAGCCCCACACCCTCTTAAAGAGATGCCCCCCCACACACCCCGGGTTGACCAGGACACCTGTGCTTGTTATGGGGAGCTGCAGTGCGCAGAACCCGTGACAGCCAGTCAAGAGAGGCTCAGCAGAGGAGGGACATAATCCAGGGTCATCCCGTAGGCATGGCACCTATGCCTGTGCCACCCACCCTGGGCAAGCAAGACGCTCCCATGGCTCCCATCACCATGCAGTGAGATGCTGCAGCAACCACCAACATTGCCCAAAGGCTCCCTGACACCGTGGGCAGGGTGGGGGCTTGGGGGTGGGCTTGCCCACCCCAGAGGGAGGCAATGGGTCCTCTCAAGCCTCTCAGCCAGCAGCAGGCAGCACGGCATTCCAGGAGTCATGGCTCCTCTGTGCTGCTTTAGAGGATGACCTCAGGTGTGGAACATTCCGAGCAGCCCTGCCAGGGTCCCCGAGGCTGCCCCACAGCACATGGCAGGCTGGCAGCAGGAGACTGGCTCACATGGGGCCAACAGCCAGAGCCGGCAGCTATTCCCGGCAGCAGGAACATTGTTCAACCCTCCTGAGCACTCTCCCCTTGTAAGATGAGGCCAACGCTGCCTTGTGCTGGGACAGTTAATGCGCTGGGCACTGTCCATCAGTGTGCACAGGACCTGGGGGAGGGACAGACAGCTACACGTCTCTGTTACCCTCCTGGGCAGTTCCAGGGCCATCCTTGGGTGCCCGGTCCCATGGGTACGGGAGCCTCCCACAGTACAAAGACACTATTTGCACCAGGGCAGGCCATGGTGGCCATGAAGGCAGTCTGGGGGCTGTTCTCCCCCATGGACTGGCCCACCTAACTCAAGAACAGACACAAGCTTAAACCTGCAGAGGGGAAGCATCAGGAAAAGAAGGTGGTGACCCCATACTGAGAAGCAGCTGGTATGACAATGGGCAATGCTGGAGAAGGGTCCTGGCTGGCACACAGCCAGGGCTGGCAGGACAGGGTCAGGGTGGCACCAGAGAGCAGTGTCCAGGCTACCCTTGGCCACCCTGTGCCCATTCTGACATGAGAACAGACACAGAGCAGGCACAGGGACCTCCTGTGGCGATGGGTTACAGCCCCTTCCAGCCTGTCCCCAAGGCCAGAGGAAGGATGAAAAGGCTTTATTGATAAATACAGACTATGTACAGAGGGGAGACATCTCCACCCAGCCCAGCACTCCACTGGTCTCCTGGCCAGGGGGTAGCCAGAGCCCAGTGGCTCACAGTCTCTTCCTGCCGGCACAGCCTGGCAGAGAAGCCCCAGTCCCAGAGACATTTGGTCTCGAACCCCCTGCAGCAAACACGGCGCCTGCCCGCGTCCCCAGCCAAGGGGAGCCACCATGGTGGCACAGCCCCATGCAGACCTTCCTGGGAGTCACCCGTGTAGGGGCAGCCTCAGGGGGAGCAGGAGCAGCTCCAGATAGGCCAGAACACAGCACAGGGAATCCCCAGAGGTGCCACTGTCCCCCAGCCCCCTGCCCTCTCTCCTCAACCAGCAGGGGGTGGCTCAGTTCCTGAGTGGAAGGGGCTCGTTGACAATCACTTGCACAACAAAATCCTTCTGGATCTTGGTCTCCTGCAGTCGTGTGCGGTCAGTGAGCAGCTTGCCTGAGAAGAACCACCGCTGCCAGGCCAGGTCAATGCCCTCCTGTGCCTGCAGCTGCTTCTTCAGCTGCCCGATGGTGTCGCTCATGCTGGCGCTGAGCCGCAGGTCCTTGCCGGTGGAGAGGCGCACCTTGAGGGTGAACTCCCGCCGGGCATTGGGCAGAGGGTCAGCCGGCTCCACCGCCTCCTCCTCACTCCTCTCCAGGATCAGGTTGACGGGGGGTGCAAGGCAGTAGACGGGCAGCTGGTACCGGTTGCCCAGCTCATCATAGCACTCCGTCAGGGACCCTGGGGACAGCGGGATGAGATGCTAAGGGTGGGCATCCCCATGGACCACCCACGTGGGGACAAGGCCACCCCAAGCAGCACGGCACAGCCTGCCTTGCTCCCCTTGGTCGGGCTGAGCTCTGGATGGCAGGTGGGAGCTCGGGCCTGGGACCCCCCTGTGCCCAGATATGGGGCACTCAGCTCACAGCCCACCCAAACCCCCAGTGCTGACCCTCACCGTGGGGCAGGGTGATGCTGGCTCCATCGAGGATGGCCTGGGCCAGGCTGTGGTCATTGGCTTCTACAGCATAGGCAGCTGCCTTCAGGGCATCCCAGATCTCCTTGCGGCCTTCAAAGGCAGGTGCTGTGTCCCAAAACTCATCCCGTTTGCTGCGCAGCTGCCCGTCTGTCATAGGGTAGTCACTCTTCCACTTGGGACACTCCTTCTTCAGGGGTTCATTGCGGCCTGCGGAGGCGGGGATATTCAGCCAAAGGACAGGGTTCCCCCTTGGGTCCTCAGCCCCCCACCTTCCCAAACCCACAAGTTCTTCCTGGGGACCTCCTGCACCCCAGCAAGGGGCTGAGGAATCATTGTGTCCAGTGAAAAATAGCCCTCAACGTAGCCAGGGGTAACTGGGCTAAAGCTAGCCTGGCCCAAGACCCCACTGGTCCCACTGCAGTTCCTTCCTGGTGTGACATCCTTTGCCCTCAGTGGGGACAAATGCTATTTCTTCCTTGTTTGAGGGACCAGTCACTGCCCTGTAGGATGGCCACAGGGCCTCGGGGCCCTTTGAGGCACAGCAGTATTTATAGCTTGGGGAATTAGCCAGGAAATAAGCCGGTGAGTCGGAACGAGAAGGGGATTACAAAGGCTGAGCTGCGGCAAAGGGGGGGGAGTCAGGACTTCGCCATCCCCTCTGCCCACCCCGGGATGAAAGGGGCCAGCTGCAATCAAGACAGCAGGTACACAGTGTCCCGGTCATCAGGGGGACAGAGCATCACTGCCAGACTGCAGCTGCCCCAGCAACTGGCTGAACTGAGCTGGATCTCCACAGAGCAGCCCTTAGCCACATCCCCATGGACCTTCAGCAGCCAGCACCGCCCAGGGATCTGAGCCACCTCAATGCGGGTCCCAGAGCACCATGCCCTCACTACCCTGGGCTGCGGCCCTGTGGGAACAGCCCTGTTCCATCGGCCCCACGGCCAGGCCGGACACAGGGGGCAGGAAGGAGTTGTTGTTACTCCCAGCTGAGCTGGGGACAATGCATGATAACAGCTCCTTCCTGTCGCCCCTCTCCCCGAGCTGGCTGGGCAGCACCCCTCCTGTGGGGACAGGATGAGGGGAAAGTGAGGCTCCAGCTGGGCAGGAAGACGCCTATGCCCACACAGTGACCTGCCAGGCAAGGTGATGCCACACACCCCAGCCACTGGCGAGAGCCACCAGTGCCAGCTGTGGGCTGAGCCAAGCTCCCCAGGCAGCTGCTCCTGAGCAAGTGTGTGGTGACACAAGGCACCACCACATGACCTTTCTGACTGTACCAGCCCTGCTTCACCCTACCCAAGACCACTGCAGCCAGCGTAGCAGCTGCTGCCCAGCTAGCACCCACCGCAGAGATCCCCAAGGGGCACAGGTGCTCAGCTTCCCCAGGGCTGGGCACCGAGCATCCCTGGCAGGCAACATCCTGCCCACATCCCTGGAGGAGCAAGGGCAGGCGGCTGCAGCCTGTGCTGCCGATTCAGCAGTCACGGTGCTGGGCCAGAGGGATTTGCAGCACCACAGGACACAGCAAGGTCAGAGGCAACACCTGCCCGAGGAGGCCAGTGGAGAAGTATCCACAGCCAGCCTGAAGGACACGTCTGGGATCATGTACCTACACTGCTGTGGGCACCTGGCTGAGGCACATATCCTCACAGCCAGGACTCCTGGCCAGCACCATTCCCCCAGCTCTGCTCACAACAAAGGGAAGAGGCTGGCCCAGGAAAGGCAGCGGGATTGGAGCTGTGGGGGTAGGCTGTGGCCGCCTCGTGTGTACAGGCATGCCCAGCAGCCTTGCCCAGGTAGGCAGGGGCTTAAGCCTCGTCTATTTATTGCTACCGCCCAGGCGGGCCTGTACCTTCTAATCACCTCCTGCTGCTCTATTCCTGGCCCCTTGTGCAACTCTCCATGGCAGCACCACCAGACAGGTCCATCCGCTCGCTGTGCCCGGACTCGAGCCAACAGGATCTGGCTGGCAGTCTGCTGCCTCCTGCCCTGTGCCTGCAGCACCCTGCCTGTGGCTCAGCCCCCGTGGTGCCCTGGTGAGGGACCCCCAGGCAGGAGGATGTGACCCGAAGGCTTCTCTGCCCTGGGTTTGTTCCCTGCCCACAGGAGCCTTAGGCAGCCCCAGCTGACAGGTCCTGGAGGCCCTGGAGAAGATGTCAGCCAGATGGCACACACCACTGCTTCCAGCAGTGCCAGCTGGTCCACTGCTGAGCCAGGCAGGGCTGGGATGCTGTGCGCTACGGGCATCCCCAGCTCCTGCTGCAGTCAGCTGGCCACCCCAGGAACAATGCTGTCACCTGCTGCCAGGAGCCCTTGCAGGATCCCTCCACAGGACATCACAACAAGCCCCAGTCTGGGCAGGAGCTGGCCAGACAGGTGGGCTGCTTAGAAGGACCCCTGCAGCAGCAGAAGTGGGCAGACAGAGCCACCTTCCTTGCTGACAGTAGGTCCTCGTGTACTGAGACCTGCTGGGCCAGGGCAGTGTCCCCGTACTGCTGGTGAGGGCAGCTGCAGCCTTGCTTCATCCTCCATCCCCTGCTGAGCAGCTCCCATGGGCTGGTGGCACCATGCAAGCAAAGGCTTTAGGCAGCCAGGGCACCGGGCACCAGGGACAGCCCTGCTCTCCCAGGAAGGGGCACACTGCGAGAAAGCAGCAGCAGCAACTGCCAGCAGTGTTTCAGAACGGGACCACGACCCATCCCAGGAGAGCAAGCGGGGATGGAGACACAGGCTCTGCAGCCAGCTGTTGACTGACACGGGAAGGGATCACACAGATCCAGATGTTGGGATCTGACCCCACCCCCTGCCACAGCAGCCTGAGCTACAAGACGGCGGCCCCACAAGCTGAAGGAACAGCCAGCCAGGGACCCCAGGCCTCACTGATATCTGCAAGAAGGCACTCCTGGGGGGCAGAGTGCGTGGGGGCTGGCGGGAGCCATCAGCCCAATCGGGAACGGTGGGGCATCCCCGAGGCAGGCTGGCACCCTGGAGCCCCGCGGGGCGGGGGCGGCTGCGCAGGGCACGGGAAGGGGAACGGGCACGGGAAC
>VWZN01018305.1:513123-533416 GCA_013396955.1 Regulus satrapa
AAATGGAGAGCGGGAAGAGAGCTTTGAGACGCCTGGCTGAGTGAGGGACCGTGAGGTTTCCCTCTCCCCTTTCCTAGCGGGGCTTGAGGCATTTCCTTTCGTCAGATGATTTTCCCTTCTGCTTGGAACGGCAATTGGGTGACTTCGTTGCGTTAGGGAAGTCACAATCCAGGAACGTGGCTTTCTAAGGATAAGGTGACACTGCTGTGGTTGTAGGCAGTGGCTTCAGCGTGTTTTGGGAAGGAGCCCGAGGAGCCGAGAAGGATTGTCTCTATGTAACATTGCACGGACAGGTAGCTTATACGCCTTTCCCAAGGCTCGATGGCTTGAGAACGGCTCTGTAGTGTCTTGGTGACGAGATGAGCCAGCAAAACAGAAAGGCAACCCGGTTGGCCACGTAACACAGTAAAGAAAATGGCAAGGAAACTTGGAGGGATTCACTAAACTCTGTGACATTCAAGATGCTGCAGAGGGGTTGCACAATATCTGACATATTTGGGATAGATGTGGGGAAGGATAACCTTACAGCTGCTGTTGTCACCTGATGTCAAGTTACAGAAGTGTCTGGAAAAAAGCTTTTTTATATAAATAGTTCCCCGCTTGCCTCTTTCAGCTTTTCTCAGCTGTTTGGCTTTTGTGACAAACCCACCTTCACAGTGGGGCTGGCAAGTGTCCGTGAGCCCCTCTGACCTCGAAAAGAGCCACACATCAGAAGGGATTAAATGGCATTGTGTATCCTTGAGCAAAGGGGGAGGTCTTTTCCCAGCTCCTGGCCGTTGTGCAATTGCTCTAGCAAACACACTGAGCTTCCCCAATTTGTTGCTGAGGACTAAAATGAGCGTAACTTGGCAAGTGGCAGAAAGGCCTTGGTGCTGTCACAGGCAGGGTGGGCTGCATGGGTCAGTGGTTCCCTTAAAAAAACGGGGAGAGAAGGATACTGCAGTTCCAGAATCCGTTACACATTCCCTGTAAAAGTTGTGCTTACATTTTGAGGATGTAGGGGAAACAAGAACGGAAGGCCTCCAGAAGTGACTAATACCTAGAAGGACACTGAAAGGGGGACAGACGTGTCAGGAAAGAGAGCAGGTTGGTTCACAGTAGCAATCCAGCACAGGCTGAGTGCCTTGCCTCTGTTAACTCCCTGGGAACCACAGGAATCCCAGAACAGGAAGGCAGCCCCTCCTGGTAAAGAGATCCGAGGTGCCTAATTAACCTTGGGGCACACGTGCCGCTGTCAGGGGCGG
This sequence comes from Regulus satrapa, assembly GCA_013396955.1. NCBI lineage: Eukaryota > Metazoa > Chordata > Aves > Passeriformes > Regulidae > Regulus > Regulus satrapa. Next base: position 514,368 of record VWZN01018305.1, read on the forward strand.
AGGCAGCAGCGTGGGGGGCTCCCCGCGCTGCCCAGGCCGCTGCAGGGAGCTGTGCTGGGCAGGGCTGGCCACGCCTGGGGCCCTGAGAGCACAGGAGCTGCTGGCCACGGGGAGCACTGGCCGTCACTCTGCAGCTCTTTGCCTAGAGAAGCTTTGCTTAGAGCTACTTTCAGTCTCTGCAGACACAGAGACACAGAGCACGTGGCCACGGAGGTGGCATTTGTCTCAGGCTTTTTCTGCGATGGTGCAAAGGCACAAGGGTTCTTCGTGAGCTTGCAGAGCGAGATTTTGGGATGTGGAGGGGCAGCCCGCTCTGCTTTGGCTGGTGCAGAGCATCTGTTTGCTTTTTCACTGTTGTTGTTCTGCAAGAGATTTTGCCAGCGTGTTACGGCTGTCTCTGAGGGCACCCCCCAGTTCAGTCTGTGCCCGTCAATTCCGAGACCTGCTGGGCTCTTTTTCCACACAGCTCCCCTTATCTGTTCTGTTTCTTAGCTCAGGCTCCCTCTCCCCGCTGCGCCAGGCGGGATTGAAAGCTCTGTCTCTGGAGTCAGGAGTGCCTGCTGTCAGAACACGCTGTCAGGAAACACTGTCATCCCATCCCCAGAGACAGCTCCAGCATGAACAGTTGTCTTCATACTGGAATGAGCTGCTTAGGGAGAGACAGCAACTGCTTGCAACAGCAGGAGACACTAGCTGGAACAAGGCCTAGGAAAGCCCATAATGAAACTTCTGGGCTTCTGAGAGGGTGAGTGCCCTGTCAGTCATGTAGGTTCAGCAGGGCAGAGAGGAGCAGGTCCCTCCAGAGTGCCCAGAAGTGCTCCTGGGCAAAGACAGTGAGTGTCAGTGACTGCCAGGTGATTTTTTAAATTTTTTTTTTTTTTTTGTGGAGAAATTCTCTTTTGTCCAGGCAGAGAATGAGGGGTGCTGCTTGTTTTCCAGCAATGTCACTTGCCACCTGAGCTGCAGTTTAGGGGTCTGAAGGTAAGGCAATCCCTTGTCTGCCACCCCATGTCTGAGCAGAGGGCACACACACAGCTTTCCTTCTGTGGAGGTGCCCCCTGGGCAGTGGTGGCAGGAATGGAGAACCTGCCCTTCTGCCAAGGTTCTTGTAAGGTGCAGCAAGCAGGTGTTTACCAAAGCCTCCTGAGGAGTGACTCTTCCCCCAGTTGAGTTGCAAGAATACGGAGGCGGGAGGTGAGTGAGGAAACACGGCGAGGAATCTGAGTCAGAGTTGGAAACAGACTCCAGGAATCCCAGCATTTTATCTTCCTTTGACCACAAAACTGCCTTTCTCCCTGCCCTCCATCTTGGAAGAAGTCTGTGCAGTTCTTGCTCAGCGCAGCGTGGAGGTGAAGGAGCCAAGGTGGGAAGCTAAGTGATCACTAGTGTCTGGGCAGCTTGTTCAGCCAGTCCTCCCTCAGGAAGCACCTGGAGAGCTGCCCTCTGTCTCCTCACAGCATGCTCACATTAGAGAAGGAGGTTTTAGTATCTCAGTGAAGTGGAGCACAGCAAGACTTCTCTTAGGAGCCACACATACAGCCGTGCTGCAGGGGGAGGGAGAATTCTCCCCTGGCTGTCTCCTCTCAGCTCTCAGTCTCAGAGGTTTTTGCAGGCAGGGCTGGAGGCAGCTCCACCAGTTAAGTGCACAGTGAGGAGTCAGCAGCCACCAGCCTTTCCCCCTGCAGCGCTGGGATGCTTCCCAGCATCCATGTCCAGTAACATGCCTGCATGATCTCTCTGGTTCACTCTCTTTACCTCCTTTCTCCAGGGGTGAAAGATGGAAGGTGGACAGTGCTGCAGCTTGTGGAAGCCCTGGGGTAAGAAAAGCCTTATGCAAGCTATTTGTTGGGTAAGGGCCTTGCAGGGGGTGTTCCCACAAGGAGGCATAGTGAGAAGGACGAGTGTGCTCATCCAGGATGAGCTTCAGCCCTGGATGACACATTGCAGCAGGCAGGATATTGTCTGCTCACAGCATGGGGCTTGGGTGGTGTTTTGCCCTCTCTGGACATGGGAGCTCTTTGGGAAAGAGCAAGGCTGGAGCAGCTCTTGATGCTCTCCCAGGACAGAGGAGAGATGTTGTGGCAGGCAGCAAGCTGCAGGGCACTTTTCAGTTGGGGCTGTCCCCAGCAGGAGTGGCCTGAGCACACAGCTGCACAACACCGTGTCACAAGTTGGTTGGCACTCAGCTTCTGCTTTTGTCTCCAAACTGTCATTGCTTAGGCTCATTCCTCCTAAGCTGGGGGCTGGGTTTGCCTCACTTTATTTAAGAGGCTTTACCCTTTTTGACCCTTGTGATCTTGGGAGCATGGTACAAGAGCAATTTCTTTGCTCTGACTTGAGAACTTGGATTTCTTTCTGCGTGGTTCTGGGGCTGAGTGCACACATGCAGCACAGACAGGGGGAGAGGAGTCTGTTTCCTCTTTGCCAGCAAGGCAGGCATGATTGGGCCCCCAGAGCAGCACCTCTTTGTTTTTGTAACGTGCCTGCTCAGGATGTGCTTCCTGCTTGGCTCTACCTGCTCACAACAGGCTTCTTGGGCTTTCTCCCCTCTCGGCCTAGGTTCTGCCTGGAGAACACAGATCCTCGGATGCGAGGGCGAGGCATCCAGCTGTTATCACAAGTCCTGCTCCAGTGTTACTCCCTGCTCCAGGAGAAGGAAGGTAAAGGCTTTTTTGGCCCTTGAGTGTCTGGCTGGGGACAAAGCCTGTGCCATTAAAGTGTCTGTCCTGCAACTGGCAAAGGAATTGATTTCACACTGTGACAACTTTGTACATGTCTCTAAGAGTCAAAGTCCAAGGAAGGCACGAGACTTTGCGCTGCAGCCTTTTTGCCAGCCTTGCCACACAATTCAGGTCACTGTTTGAACACCCCAAATCCCTGGACAGCTGGGGCCCCTGACAGCGTGTGGGTGTTGCACACCCAGGTGTGCTCAGCGCCACGTGGGACATGTTGGGGATACATCTGTATGTCAGAATCCTTGGGTGATGATTCAGAGCAGGAAGACTCTGCTTCCACATCAAGTCACACTGCAGCCTAACCAGGTTAACTCAGGAGGAGCCCTGAGGCCTGGAGAGGAGGGGAGATCAGTGTAAGGATGAGAATGGAGTGGGGAGGAGAAGATGCCCTGTTCATGGAGGCAAGCTGAAGATCTGCCTCTGTTAAATGCCCCATAGCAGCTGGCTGGCAGCTGGGAAAGCCAGTAAGTGCTAACAAGCTTTGGCTTGGGCTTGGGGGCCTTGCTGGTTTTAAGCTGAACATATTCCAGCAGGCTGGCTAGACAGGGGGCCTAGCTAGCAAGTAAGGTGGAGAAAGGGGAGGATGAAAGTAAAAGAGGCTTAGTCCTTGGAATTTGGCTCTCTTTGACTGGAGCCAGGCAGAGCTGAGAGCAGCTGTGCATGGAACCTTATCTGCTGCAGTAGGTGGAGTCAGGTGTGATGACTGATGGGAACTGGGGTGCTCTGAAGGGGCAGCCAGAGGTGGGGAGGTTCAGTGGGGATACTTGAAGGAGAAAAGAGACTCAGGGCTGCTGAGCAAGGGGAGTGAGCTGCGTTAGAGCCTCGTGTCCCTGTTCACGCCGTTCATTTCTCAAGCGCTGCGTCAGGCTGCTTCCTGGGGGGCTGAGTTTCTGCAGCAGCTGTGGGCACAGGATGCTGCTAGCCGGCTCGTCCAGTCTGCTTCCTGCTACCACTCCCCAGGGCTGGGGTGTGCAGGCGCCCGTGGCCGTGACTCAGGGGCCAGGAACGTGTTGTGGAGCCATGTGCGAGGAAGCCAGAACTGCTGCCCCAGCCCTGTGCCCCACCCCGTGACATCCTCCAGCCTCTGCTGAGCACACTGCCGCTCTTCTGCTGGTGTCTGCATCCACATGTCTGGACAGGCCAGGGCAAATGCCTCTTGGGTAACTTCAGCGCTTCTGCAGGAGCCAGAGGTGGCTGTTGCCCTGCTGCAGTTAGGCGTGGGCTGCTTACAAGGAGAGGGTGAAGGTGCTGGAGCCAGCTGGGTGCACCCAACAGCAGTAGTTTGTCCCATTCAGCAGTGCAAGGTGTGCTCAGTCCATCAGCTTGCGGTTGAGCCAGGGCCAGCACCCAGCAGCTGCATTTCCTAGGGCTAACACACATGGGTGTCTGTTTCTGACAGTGCTGCATCTGGTGCTGTTCTATGAGAGCCGGCTGCAAGATCATCACCTGGTGATTCCCTCGGTGCTCCAGGGACTCCGGGCCCTGGTGAGTGGAATGCATTCCAGAGCAGTGTCAGGGAGGCGCAGCACCTGCGGAGGGGAGGGAGCAGTGTGTTGAGTAGGGCCTGGCCGGGCTGTCAGCCCATCTGGCAGCACTGCCCTGTCTCTTCTCCTGCTGTGCCTCTTGTGGAGGAGCCAGGGACAGAAGACTGCCTTGGTTTCCTGCCCTTTGTTGGTACTGGGGCAAGGATTCCCTGGGCACGCTGGGGAGCAGCACAGATGATGGGTGTCTTGTCTTGTTCTGTCTTGGGAAGGGCGTGGTGGGCTCTCCCCGTTGTGGAAGAGCATCCTGCAGGCAGCTGCTGCACAGAGGCAGCAATTCTATTGTTGCTTTTCTCTTCTGTCCCCAGAGCATGTGTGAGGTGCTGTCCCCAGGGCTAGCAGTGTCTGTGCTCAAAGCTATCTTCCAGGAGGTACATGTGCAGGTGAGCAGTGTGATTTCCTCTCCTCCTGTCCTTGATCCCTGCTCCCCGTGTGTCTGGGGATGGCCTGCCTGCCCTGAGGACTGGCCATATTCAGCACAGTGCAGTGCTTCTGCAGAGCTTAGAGACAGCTTGGCTCACTGCAAGAGAGACTGTGAGAGACAGACAGCAGCCAAGAATCCTCTTTGGCCCTTGTCCTCTCTTTTCTCAGCCCTAGGGGAATTATTTCCTTTTGCTCCATTCTCTGAGCTGTGTTTAAGTGCCCCTAGTCCAATTCTTGTCACATTGTTTTTGCTTGGCAGTGCCTTGGGCAGCATGCATGGCCCTGGTGTGACTGATAGTGCATTCATGCAGTGATGTGGCACAGTCATGTTCACGTGCCATCGTGTGGGCATGTGCACACTTTACATGTGATAAACGGGATCTCCGTGCCAGGAAGCAGCAGCTGAGCTGCTGGGGGTCCTGCTTGCTCTCAAGGGTGTGTGCTGCCCGTGGGGTCGTGGGTCGTGCTGCCGTGTGCAGGTTTTGATTGGTCTGCTCCTCCCTTCAGTCCTTGATGCAGCTGGACCGCCACACAGTCTACAGCATCATCACCAACTTCATGAGCACCAGGGAGGAAGGTGAGTGGGCAGGTGCCAGAGCCACTCTGAGATTGTTGAGGCTGGGGAAATGACTCACTTTCACCTTCTCCAAGGGCTCTGTGGCTCTGCCCGGGAGACCTTGAAAAGGACTGTGGGGCTGGGGCAGCTCAGCTGATTTAATACCATGCTGTGAGGTCTGATGTGCTGCACCTGCTCATGCTCCTTCTTTCTGCAGAGTTGAAAGGCCTGGGTGCCAACTTCACCTTCGGCTTCATTCAGGTCATGGACGGGGAGAAGGATCCCCGCAATCTGCTGGTGGCCTTCCAGATTGTGCATGACCTCATTGCCAAGGACTATGCCCTGGGTGAGCCCAAACCTGCCATGCAGAGCTGACTGGGAGACATGTCCCTTTTCTTTGAGCCGTTGGAGGGATGGCTCTTGAGTCCGACCAGGCCTGGGGTGGTCCCTGATGTGCTTTAAAAGCTGCAGAGCTGGCCTGTCGTGGGTGCTCAACATAGCTGCTGTGCCTTTTTTGCCCAATATCTTTGCTCACCCCCTCTCTCCTCTGCAGGTCCCTTTGTAGAGGAGCTGTTTGAAGTTACATCCTGCTACTTCCCTGTTGATTTTACTCCAGTGAGTCTGCCATGTGCCACGGCTTATTCTTTATTTCTTTCTGGTGTTTTCTTAGGGGCTTGTGTCCCTTCCAGGGAATGGGATGAGAGGGTAGCCGAGGGTCTTGGCAGTGTTCAGCTGCGAGCTGTGGTACCGAGGCTGACAGGCTGATGCCAAGCTAGTTGCAGTGACTGGCACTGCTGCTGCCTTGCTGGAAATGAAGTGATGCAGCCTTGGCTGATGGCTGGGTTGGGATATTTCCTGACTCTCTGCTTCCTTTCCAGCCCCCCAATGATCCGCATGGCATCCAGAGGGAAGACCTGATCCTGAGCCTCCGGGCTGTACTGGCCTCCACGCCCCAATTTGCTGAGGTACGAAGCTCCTTGAGAATTCTTTAGTGCCTCAGTGTTCCCTGAGCACAGGCTGCCTTTCACAGTGCTGCAGCTCCTGCTGTGACACCATGGGATGGGAACAACTGGGACCAGGAGCTTGCACTCGGGCAGCCCTGTCTCTGCTGGGGCTGGTCATAGGGAGGGTGCTGACTGACAACCTGGGAAGGGGCTGCCTCTTGCAGGTACCCCTTCACCTCTGATCTCCTGGCAGAGGCTGAACTTGCAGCCTTGCAGAGCCATGGACAAGATGGTGCAAGGGATGGGCTGAATTAAAGTGCTTTTCTCTGCAGTTCCTTCTCCCTCTGCTTATTGAGAAGTTGGACTCAGAACTGCAAAGTGCCAAGCTTGACTCTCTGCAGACTCTGGTAAGGAGAGATCCCCTACTCCCTTCAGCCTTTAGCTGATCTGTGGCAGTAGCAGCTGCCAGCCACTTCTGAGTTCTCCCTGGCAGCCAGAGACTCTCTCTTGCAGAGCCACAATTTCCAGAGTCCTGGTTTGGCCTGCATCACTCTTTCCTGTTTTTCTTGAGTGATTTTGCAGCTCAGCATGAGCCTGCCAGGATGGGCTGTGTCCCAGCACCATGTTCTCCTGGTACTGGCTTCTCTGTGATTCTTTGTCCTGGCTCCCTCTTGCAGAGTGCCTGCTGTGCCATCTATGGACAGAAGGAGCTGCAGGAATTCCTTCCCAGCCTCTGGTCATCCCTGCGCAGAGAGGTGAGTACTGCAGGGCTTCTGCTGAGCAGGAGTTCTCCACCAGACTGGGTGGGCCCCATATCTCCCAGCAGCCCACTGTGACCTTGGACTGCCCCAGCTGAAAAGTGGAGGGAACAGGCCAGCCCTATCAGCAGGTCCCTGTGGCTTGAATGAGCCATGCTGCATGCTCAAATCACCTGGGAAACGAGGCAGGAGCCCGAGCCCTGAAGCCTGCAGTTGTTGTCATGGAGTTCAGCTCATCCTTATGGCCTTTCCTCCAGGTGTTCCAGACAGCGAGCGAGAAGATTGAGACGGAATGCCTGGCTGCACTGCATGCTCTCTCTGCCTGCCTCTCCCGCTCCGTGCTCAGCTCTGATTCTGAGGATCTGCTGGATTCCTTCCTCAGCAGCATCCTGCAAGGTAGCTAACAGAGACCTACCCCATGCAGCCAGGCCTGACAGCATCCTCCTAGGCAGAGATCTGCCTTCATCTTCTCTTTCTAGTCCTCTCAGCAGCTTCTCCTAGGCTGAAGGCTGCGGGAAGGGAGCACAAGGGGATGGAGCTGCTTCCATCTCCGCTGGAACCGCGGTGTCTGTGCCCTTGGAGCTGTGGGAAGCTGCTCAGCTGGGGGGCTGTGCTGCAGCTCAGAGCTGCGCCCCGGCAGCGCGTCCCAGCCCCGCTATCAGCCGTGTCCCCACACGCGAGGCAGAGGAGCTCTGCGCCGGCGCAGCTGACGCCCAGCCTATCTCAGATTGCAGGCATCATCTGTGCGAGCCCGACATGAAGCTGGTGTGGCCCAGTGCCAAACTCTTGCAGGCGGCAGCGGGTGCCTCCCTCCGCACCTACCACTGCATCACCCGCAGCGTCCTGCCCCTGCTGCTGGAGCAGTATACCAAGCACACGCAGGTGAGGGGCGCCCACGGGGCCTGGGGGCAGCGGGGTGTCCCAGAGGATGTCCTTCCCTGGCTCTGGGTAGAGACCCTATGGGCACCCTGAGGCCTCGCAGTGCTGCTCTGTCCCGGCAGTGACGGTGATCTGGGTTACATCTTTGTGTCCCTGCAGAGCAGCCAGAGGAGGACGATCCTGGAAATGCTTCTAGGCTTCCTGGAGCTGAAGCAGAAGTGGGAACATGTGGAAGAAGGTGAGGGCACCTGGGTCCCATGGGCTGCTGGCTTTAACCTCAGTTTCCTGTATGCTGACAGACAAGGAAAACTCGCTGGCCCGTGTGGGCAGCTCATATGGCCCCTGCCATATCCCAGGGACCCTGCATGATTTGGTATCAAATGCAGCACCCTGGAAAGGGTCAGTCGAGTGCCGTGGTGGTGGCTGTGTGGTGACAGGCAGACACAGGCAGTGATTCCATGCTCCTCTCTCCAGATGAGAGCATTCTGCTGTCGCTCCAAGCCCAGGTTTGCTCTGTGGTGTTCTCGGCGCTGCTGGATCCCAGCGTGCAGCTGCAGCTGGTTGGGATCAAGGCACTGACTGTCCTGGGCTCCCTGCAAGGTTGGTGCCTTTTTTCCCTTGAGACAGAGGGTGGTGTCACTGTCTTCTGAGAGACATGGTGGCTGCTGGGACATCCTTGCCTGCTGCCTGTAAGTGTACGGGAGTAGTGGCAGCATATTCTACCCAAACCATGAGCTCCAGGGACATTTGGTCTCTTTCTTACCTGTTTGTGCTGGGCACCTTGTATCTCTGGCATTTGGTGTGCTGTTGCATTGCTGGTGGCCTAGATGAGGGGGAAGAATCCTGTCTAGCACACCGGCATCTTTGCCTTTGGCCAAGGGTAGGATTCCTCTATGGCTCTTGTTCCAGGCTTCCTGTCTTCCTCTGATCTGGAGCTGGTTGTGGATCACCTCATCCGTCTTGCTCTGCATGAGGAGGATTCTCAGAGCAGGTGAGGGGTGGGCTGGCATCGCAGCAGTTGCTCACCCTCTGGGAGGAGGAACAAAGCCTGGCTTTGCTGCAGAGAGGGGCTGTAGTCTGAGGGAAGCCACAGGAACTCTGAACAAGAAGACTGCATGGGATAAACCAGATAAATTCATGTGCTGGAAATAAAAAAGTCTAAGCCTGTCAAAGCCTGGGGCTTTGCTCTGCCTCACTGAAGGGTGAAAAAAGGCAGTTGTTGAGAAATGGGGTTCTGGGGACACCTTCTGGCCAGGTTGGTGCAGCTGGTGTACAAGCAGCCCAAGATTTTTCAGTCCTTGCATCACCTTTTCCATTCTCTTTCCCCCTGGCAGTGAAGCAGCGATGGAGGCAGCTGGGTCCCTGGCCCCCACCTACCCAAAGGTTTTCTCTGGACGCATGGTACCCAGGCTTGGAGAGGAGCTGCAGTCAGGTAGGGCTGGGAAAGGAGCAGTGACTGGTTTTGGGGTAAACTTCCCCGTCCCCATTGGACTCCTTCCTGCCAGGCAGTGGGGCTGCGTTACGTGGTGTGGGTCAGTGGCTATCCTTGGGGGATTCCCAGCGCGGGCACCGTGTGCTGGCACAGGGAAGGCTGTGGTTGGTCTGGTAGCCAGCCTGTGTGGGGCCAGGATCACCGTGCTGGGAAGGAGCTGCAGAGCAGGCAGAGTGCCTTGAGGCTAGCACAGGCTGGGTGTGTTGTGCTTCTTCAGCCCATCTGCCCTGGCAGGGTCTGGGCCCTGAGTGCCCTCGGGTGGGGTGTCCCCAGGTCCCCCTCTGAGGTGTGTTTCCTCTTCAGAGCGAGAGGAGAGCTACCCCAGCCACCACGCCGTGCAGCAGCGCTGCCTGCAGGCTCTGGCAGCCGTGTCCACCCACCCCAGCATCGTGAGGGAAACTGTCCCTGTCCTGCTACAGCATCTCCAGAAGGTGCAGAAAGGTAATGCAGGTGGCTGCAGAGCGTGTCTGGGCAGCAGCTGCATCTGTTACTGGTGACGGCTGGGAGAGAGCTGCAATGGCAGTGGTACAAGGAACCCTCACCTGGGCTGTAAATCCCGCTGGTGGAGTGGGAGTGAGAAGGAGCTGTGCTGTCCCAGGATGCTGGTGCAGATCAGGGGGCTGGGTGTTGAGGCTGTTTGACTTGGTGGTGACTGTGCCCCGCAGGAACTGAGGCCAGGAACACCCAAGACATGGTCTCTGTGTGCCAGAGCCTGCACCGCGTGGCCCTGCGGTGCCAACAGGATGTCGAGGGCTGCTGGTACTTCCACCAGACCGTGGTGCCGTGCCTGCTGGCCATGGCTGTGCAGGCTTCCATGCCAGGTAAGTGCAGGGCTGGAGTGGGAGCGGGAGAGCAGGCAACTCCCAGGCTTTCAGGGGTCCCTGATCCTGCAGTCACTGCCACTGCTGATGCCTTTTGGCATCCCTGGCCCTCAAAAGTGGGCTCTACTGCTCCCTGCCCCTGTCCCAGAGCCCTGCCCCACTCTGGTGTGGGTTCAGGGGGCTGTGCCTGCCTCCTCCCTCTGAACAGCAGGCTCCAGCAAGTTCCATTCCTCCCACTACCTGCAGAGAGCACCCATACACTGCCAGGCAAGGCACTCCTGGAGGAAGAGGTGCTGGCTGCCATGATCCCAGTCATCAGTGCTGCCACCACTCACCTGAGCCCTGAGTGAGTGAAGCTGGGGCAGGAAGCTGGGTGCTCCATCATGGGGAGGCTGCATGCCCCCTGCTCCTGTCTGTGCAGGGTAACGCTGTGCCTCCTGGGAGGTCTCTGGTGACCCTTCCAAAGCAGCACGTTACAATGTCTTTTTTTCTCCTAGGCTGGCTGCCCAGAGTGTGTCTCATGTGGTGCCCCTCTTTCTGGACGGAGAGGTCTCCTTCCTACCCCAAAACAGTTTTCCCTGCTCTTTCCAGCCTTTTGGGGTATGTTTGGTGATTGGGGCTGGGGTCCAGAATGGGCTGGGAATGAGGATGTTGGCACAGGCTGGCAGCAAGGACTGCGATGACATGGACACCGTTCTTCTCTCGCAGGACGGGGAGCGCTTGGAGGCACAGAGACGCCTGGTCGCGCTGCTCATGGCCTTCGTCTGCTCCTTGCCCCGCGCTGTACGTCGATGGGGAGCAGGGTGGACAGGAGCCCTGGCCAAGCACCCTCCAGTCTCTGGCCACACCAAACTCCGTGGGCACACAGAAGGAGCAGCTGCAGCCCTCGGCCGTAACGTGTTTTGTGTCTCTTCCAGGTGGCAATCCCTCAGCAGGAATGGCTGCTCCGGGAGCTGCTGGCATTGAGCTGTTCCTGCGACTGTCCCTTCACAGCCACCACAGCTGCTAAATGCTTTGCAGGGCTGGTGAACAAGCACCCAGCAGGTAAGGGGGCTGGGATAGATGCCAGATGTCCCGGCCCACTGGTGACATGGGGAATAGCTCAGCTTCTCCCTTCCATCCCCAGGGCAGCAGCTGGATGAAATCCTGCAGCTCGCAGTGAACAGGATGGAACCCAGCCTCGCAGAGGGGCCCCGCCGGACGCAGGCACTCACCTTGCTGCTCTGGGTAAGGCCTGCCCTGGATGAGTGGGGCAGGGGGCTGGGGGACCCAGCCTGGCGCTGACTGTTCCGTCTGCACAGGTGACCAAAGCCCTGGTGCTGCGCTACCACCCCCTGAGCTCCTGCCTGACAGACAAGGTAGGTGGTGCTAGGGCTGGGTGATACTTGAGAAACCTGCCCTGCTCCCCCATGGCTGGTTTGGGACCCCTAGCAGCAGAACAGTCTGTGTCAGGGCTCTTTCCCTTGCAGCTGCTTGGCCTGCTGGCTGACACGGAGCTGGGCCCTGCCGCGGCCGATGGTTTCTCCCTGCTCATGGCCGAGTGCCCGGACGTGCTGCACAGGGGCTGCCACGCCGACGTGCGCATCATGTTCCGCCAGCGCTTCTTCACCGACAACGTCCCCAAGCTGGTGCAAGGCTTCCATGGGGCTGGCCCCGGTGAGTGGCCACCCCCACTCCTAACCCTTGAACCAGGGACCTGAGCCGGCATCCCCTTCTCCTGCACGCTGCTCGTAACCATCTCTGCTCTCCGCAGATGTGAAGGCCAATTATCTGAAGGGCCTGTCCCATGTGCTCAACCACCTCCCCCAGCCTGTGCTGGTGACAGAGCTGCCCTCGGTAAGAGCCAGCCTGGGTGGCGGGCAGGGTGAGCAGTGACGTTGCGGAGTGCATGGTTTGGGGTTACTCATGACTCTTGTGTTCTCCCTCTCTCTGCAGCTACTTTCCCTCCTGCTTGAGGCCTTGTCCTGCTCAGATCGTGTAGTACAGCTCTCCACGCTGAGCTGCCTCCACCCACTGCTGCTCGAAGCTCCCCAGATCATGAGCCTGCACGTCGACACGCTGGTCACCAAGTTCCTCAACCTCACCTCCAGCCCCACCATGGTGCGTGCACCCCTTCCTTCCTCCCTGCTATGCCCTCTCTGCTGCCCTCCCTCTCGTGCTGTCCTCATCCCTGTCTGTTCCAGGCTGTCCGCATCGCCGCCCTGCGCTGTGCCCATGCCCTCACCAGCCTGCCCACAGCAGTGGTAAGTGCTTCTGCAGCACCCTGCTGCCTGCTCCTGAATGTAGGGGGGCCCAAACCTCCGGGGAGGGCAGCCAGCATCCATTTCTCTCACAAAGAGCCCCTGCTGTCCTACAGCTGCTGCCATACAAGGGCCGAGTTATCCGGGCACTGGCCAAGCCTTTGGATGACAAAAAGAGGCTGGTGCGGAAGGAAGCCGTGGCAGCACGCGGAGAATGGTGAGTGTGTGGAAGTAGCTGCTGAAGGGGTGCCAGCATGCAGGGGACATGGCTGATGGCTCCATCTCTGTCCCTGCAGGTTCCTGCTTGGGAGCCCAGGCAGGTGAGCGCCCTGTGTCCCCTCCCTGTGCTGACCAATAGTCTGACCAGCACCTCGCTAAGTCACCAAGTCATCCGCCCGATGCCACGGACCCTCTGGATCCTCGGAGCCCAGGACTGCCCCGAGTGCTAGGGCTGGAGCGTGCAGGCCAGCAGACAGCACCCCTCGCAGCAGTCCCTTCCCAGCACCCGCAGCAGGGAAGAAGCTATGCTGCTTGTGGCTTGCCCACCCTCCGCTGCAGCCAGGGACAGTGATGGACAGTCCCTGCCACATGTGAATGGAGAGGACAGGTCTGTGCACACGTGTGGTGTGTGACAACCCCTGTACCAGAAGGATAAATATATCTGTTTTGATAATGCTTTGAGGGACTCCATGCAGCTCAGGCTGGGTCCTTAGTGCTCTTCATATGTTGAGCAGTTTAAATGCCTTCCTCTTTTAACATTGTGGTCCCACTTCTCCCATCCCCAGAAGTCCATGTGCCCCACAAGATAACAAAAACAGACTCGTTTAAAAAAGGAAAAACAATATTTAGTAGATGGTCTTAAAAAGACTCCCCGGAGAGCACTTGGGGGATGGGGATGCCATCCTCTGTGCCCAGCCCTTCGGAGAGCTGAGCTGGGCCAACGCTGGCCTGTACCTGTGCCAATGAGGGCAGCACTGTCCGTTGGAGCAGGGAGCAGCAGCTCTGCCACCTTGCCTCTGGGCTGCCTGCAGCCACCAAGAGCCAAGAGGGCAGGTGTCCAGGCACCAACACTGTCCGCAGAGTTTGTTACGGCTCTGGCTCTGGCCAGCAACATGTGCCAGCCTTCTGCCAGGCACTTTGGCCAAAGGAAGCTGCAGCGGCGGAGTGGGTCCCCCGTGTACTCCCCTGCCTGTGGGAAGGGATGTCCAGAGCACAGGAGTGCTCAGATTGCCAGGAGTGGCGCGTGTTGCTCCATCACACAGGGAGGCAGGTCCCAGCTCAGGCCTGTCCCATGGGGCAGGTGAGGAGAGGGCAGCAGGACACGGGTGAGCCAGTGCCTGTGGGGAAAGCGAGGCCACAGCCAAAAGGTGAAGTCTTGGTGCTTCTCAGCCCTGAGGAACCATATCCTGAGCTGCCACAACGGCTGAGCTCTGCAGCTTGAGATTCTCCTGGCAAAGGTGTGCTGGGCAGGCCCCCCTGGCACCAGACAGGGCTCCTGAGGCACAGGGCGAGCACGTCCAGCTCTTCCACGCCTCACAAAGCCCAGTGCGGTGCGGAGTGTGCGATCAATGTTCACTGTTGTCCTCTCCCCCCGGCAGCCCAAGGAGAGCCCCTGTTGTCCCTACAACCCCAAGAACTACTGAGCCACCACTTTCTCAGGCAGGGCTTCCCCAGGATTTTACCTTGGCACATCCACACCCAGGAACACCTTCCAGTTATCCCAGCTGCCGTAGCTGTAGGGGTTCCTGAAGACCTGCAGGACAGGGAGAGGTGCGTCACGTCTGGCTCTGCCCCAGCCTGGCCCGGTGCCGTGCCAAGGCTCACCTTGCCTTTCTTCTGCAGTCTCTGCCTCTCCTTTCTGTTGATGTGCCGTTCGATGCTCGTTTCCCCACGGGTAATGAGGGCAGCGTGCCACAGCGTGAGGGCACCCAGGGCCAGTGCCACCGAGCTGCGTGTGACAAGGGACAGTAGGTGGAACACAGGCCTGCCTTCCTTCCTTCCTTCCCTGGTGCTGCAGCTGCTGGGGGCTGAGCCTGCCTCCCTGCTCCCACAGCCATGTAAGTGGGTCGGCTTGTCTAATCTCCCGTGACAGAGACAAAATCTCTCCTCTGTGGCCCGAAGGCTGTCGGAGCAGTGACATCTGCACTAGAGTGAGCAAGCCCAGCTACAGGCAGGGCGATGGTGAGCAGTGTCACAGGCTTCACTCTGTTTTCCCCAGCCCCTGGGCCCCCTCACCTGCACAGGACCCAGAGGTAGACCACGCTCTTGTGGAAAGCTCGCTGGCGGAAAGAGAAGGTGGGTGGTGGGGTCTGGTAGTATGTCTGAAAAAGGACCAGATGGGGAGGATTACCCAAACTGCTTTACAGCATGAAGCCAGACAGGGATTGCTGCACCACTCCCTGCTGAAGAGCTTGGACAGCAAGAAAGGATTTCAGCTGGAACTAATGCAACAGCCAGGATGAGGGGGGAGGCAGCCTGGGACAGCCACAAGACAGACAGAGAGAGCTGGCACAGACGTGAGGAACAGTGGGCTGGAGGTAAGGGGGCAGGGAGCAGCCATGGGTCTGGCCAGGACACTGCAGCTAGGGGTCAGGGAGAGATGTGTATGAAGGGCTGCACCAGGAGACCATGGCCTGAGCAGCACATGCCAAGAAAATGTCACCAGCCCAAGCCCCTGGAAGCTGGGTGCACAGAGGCAGAGCCCGAGCTGCTGGAGGCACTGTCCAGAGCAGAGCTGCCTGACCAGCCCCAGCTCTCTGACACGTGAGATGAACATGGGTGCTGGTTCTGATGCGGGGTGCTCTTTGCGAGCAGAGCCCCACGCAGGACCCAGCCTGCAGGGCAGCTCTGCTCCACACTGCCTGGAGCAGCTGGGGGGCAGGGATGTCCCACCTGGTTGGCAGCCACCTGCAGTCTCTCCTTCTCAAGCAGTTTCATTCTCTAGGGGGACGGAAAACAGGGCACCAGTTATGTGTCTCAGAGGAGTGGGGCAGGGACCCTTCCCCTCTCACCCCCAGAGGACCAGAGCAGCAGGGGGCCTCAGAGGAGGAGGAAGAGGGGAAGCAAAGTCACTAGAGGGCCAGGCCTGGCCCAGCCTTGCTCTTCATGCTCAGCCTGGGGATGCCAGGCAATCCTGGCGCATGGCAGAAGTTGCTCACCTCAATGGCTGCGTAGGCATCCCGGAACATCTCCCAGCCACTGATGCTGCAGTAAATGCAGCCCATGGTCATGAACAAGCAGAAGGAGAAGAAGTAGCGATGGTTGTAGTGTCCCACACAGTTGTTTAGCCAGGCTGCCTCTGGGGTTAAAGGTAAATTGTGACAGACCATGGGTCCAAACCCAACCCCAGCACCAGGGCAGTTCTTCTGGGCCCCGTTCCCACCACCCGTTCCTATGTTGGCCATCTCCTCCAGAGAGGAGACTGGGAGAGAAGGGGGAAGCAGAGCTGGATCCCCAGGAGCGTGCCACCGGTTAGTACTGCGNTTGTTTAGCCAGGCTGCCTCTGGGGTTAAAGGTAAATTGTGACAGAGCATGGGTCCCACCACCCGTTCCTATGTTGGCCATCTCCTCCAGAGAGGAGACTGGGAGAGAAGGGGGAAGCAGAGCTGGATCCCCAGGAGCGTGCCACCGGTTAGTACTGCGGAAGGATACGGCAGTGGTGGTCCATCTTCAGCACACACCTGGGAGAGAGGAGAGCAGAGCCAGTGTCAGAGCCAGTGCAAGGGGTGTGGTTGGGAGGGGACAGGCACCCCCCAGCCCTCAAGCGACAGGACAAGGAGGTGGCAGAGCAGAGAAGGAGCCCTGTCTCACAGTGAGGCAGGGGCTGAGAGGAGCGGGGTTCCAAAGGTTGCCCCAGGCAGAGGGAGGGTGCCCTACCTGTTGCAGATGCTGCAGTGGTGGGTACGAGCTGGCTTAGGAGCAATGCATTTCCTGCAGATGGACACACCAGTGAGGTCATTCTTGGCCTGTGCACAGGTCAGAAGAGATTTGTGCACCTTAAACCCTGCATCTCGCACTCCTGCTCTCCCCTGTGCCCTGCCCCGCTGCCTCCCCTCTCTGCACTGCCCAGTCTAGCTTCCCCAGTTCAGAGGCATCCTGCAACATGACCAGGCTGTTCCCAGTGCCCATCTGTCGCTGGTCCCCAGCGTCCAGCTGTGGGGTCCCAGCTCACTTGGTGCCTCACCTGTGGTGGGTGTCCAGGTGAAGTGGTGATAGCCATGTAGTAGTGGAAGACAATCATGATGAGGTTCCAGTGTCCATAGGCGAGGTGCCAGCATATCCAGGCAGGTGTGTACGTTTGCAGGATGAGGGGCAGCAGGCAGATGTACACGATGGCCACAATAGAGCTCGTCAGCCCAATCACCAGTGCCACAAACACCTACAGGAAAGGAGCCTGGCTCACTGGAGTGGGCAGTGCCTGCCCCTTGCTGCCTGGGGAGAGGCACAGGCAGGACAGAGCCCGAGGAAACCAGTCTGATGGGGTCCCAGCTCCCTTCCTGCCCGAAGCACAGGCATCCCTGAGCCCGTTGCCCCAGCAGCACGTGCACCCTGCCCAGTGAGGGGGACTCACCACACCAAACCAGCGGGTGACGTGGTCCACCAGCCAGTAGACTGGCTCGAAGAGAGAGTCGAGCACCACATCGCTGTTGGTGAAGGAGTTGTAGAGCAGGGAGCGGAGGCAGAGGTGCCCGTAGTGCCACAGCTGCTCCGCCTGCCGCACCAGCCTGAACCGCCGCCGCCGACCCAGCCGCAGGCACTTGAGGAGCAGGCGCATCACCGCGGCAAACATCCGCTGCCGGCTCCTCATCCCTGCCACACCACGCCTGGGGGGACAGGAGCTCGGCGTGGGCAGGCCACCCTGCGGCCTGGCTGTGCCTCGGGAAAGGTTTCCCCTCCCTGACGCGCCGATGCCGGTAGCGCAGCTCCCTGCACCGCCGAGGATGCCGAGCCGGAGAAGCTGAGCCCGGGCTCCCGGAGGCTGCGGGGCCGCTGGCGCCGGGATGGCTCTTTGTGTGGAGCAGGGGGCACAGGCCCCTCAGCATCTGGGCTCAGGTGCTCTCTGGTCCCATCTCGTCTTTCCCAGCGGGGAGGGGGCCGGGGGAGTGACACGGAGAGTCTGACTCAGAGGAAACCAGAGAAGGCATGAGCATCCAAGATGCTGGGCCATTTCCAGGGATGCTTTCAGCCCTTCCCGTGTTCAGGAACAGGGGAATCCACATAAGGAACACGTGGAGGAGCCAGTACAGGATGATTCCTCCTCCCTTAGTGCCTCCTTAACCCCAAAAAGTAGGATGCTACTTCCCTTCACCTCAACTTCTGGACCAAGTTGAAGAGGCCACCCTCCCAACCTCATACCCTCAGTCCAAGAGTCCCAACACTTCCTCCTTCTCCTCACATGGATCCTTGAACAGTGCTACACACCAGCAAATGGGGGGCCCAGGGACAGCCCCGGGCCAGTGCTTCCCTGCCTGCTGAGCCCCTCGTTCTGTCCAAGAGCTTTGCTGGAAGTGATGAGGAACTCGATCTGGTCCAGCACATGGGAAAACGATCTGCAGGGCTGGGGCCCCCAGGCCTCCGTGCAGGCAATACCCATCAATATTAAGCAGCAAGGCTGCCCCAGGGTCCTGCCAAGGCACGTTCTGAACCTGGGCCAAGCACTCGCCTTGGGCCGGTGCCAGGCACGGGCGCCAGAGCTCAGAGTCCCTCCAGCAGGGATTGTCCCTCTGCGCCGCTGTGCCTACCAACGCAGCCCCTGGGAAGCAGCAGGGAGGCTGAGGGCACAAGCTGCAGCATCCAGATGGGCTGCCCAAAGGAGCCAGCGCTCTCCTCCACCCTGCCTGAGGAGCGTGGGGTTGACCCCAAGGTTGGGATCTGCTGGATATGAGGACCCCAGACTCAGGAGCCTATTCCAGGTCACGGGCATGGCTCCCCTCCCAAAACTTTTTATACCCTGGTAAACACCTGCATCATTCTCTTTTCCACATTTCCCCTTTGGCTTGTCAAGAGCTTTTCCTTGAAACTCAGCAGGTACAAAGCCGAGCAACAACCTCCTACTGCGCAGTCTTCGGGTGTTATATATCCCTATGATGTCTGTGTAGTAAAAGACAAAACACTGCAGCCAGAATTGGGTGTTGAGGTCAGCCCTTTCATCCAAAGACACAGCACCTTCCTGCTCTCCCAGAGAAGCTTCCTCACCTACAACAGTGGTTGGTATTGGGTATAAACGCCCAGTTTTTGGGCAGGGAACCCACAGGGGACGTAGCTAGCGTGCTCCAGAGCAAGACTTACTGTCCCAGGCACCTGCCTGAAGACAGCAGCATGACCACAGGGATGAGACTCCACGCAACTTTCCCTTGCCCAGCCGGGCACTGGGATCCAGCCCTCGCCCTGCCCGTGACCATCCCCCCGATCCCAGAGGGGCACCGAGCCCACGGGAATGGGACAGCAACCACCAGCACCGACAACACCACCGGCAGCATCACAGCTGAGGGCTGGGGAGCCTCGGGTTTGGCCCCACCCCAGGCAAAGACGAGGCCTTCCCGTGCCAGGTCCAGGCACCCGGGCGCAGCCCTGGGGCCCCTCCGGCGGCTCCGCAAGCGCCCGGTTGAGGAGCACCCAGCCCCATCCTCCAAGGCTGCCCACGCCATCAGCCCCACGGCG
>VWZN01018305.1:538711-553675 GCA_013396955.1 Regulus satrapa
CGGGCTCCCGCTAGCGGCTGCACCCGGGCCCTTCGGGTCTGCCATGTCAGGCCCGACGGGGCACGGCCCCGCCGAGCTTCTCCGGCACCGCCGCTCGGCCGGGACGCGGCCTGCCCTGACGGCTGCCCTCACTCAAGATGGCGGGCGGAGCCGGAAGCGGAAGCGGGGCGCTGGGCGCGGCCGCACGTGGAGCCGGCTCCAGCATGGCGCGGAGCGGGAGGCTCCGCTCGGGAGCCGCGGCCAAGCTGAAGCGCTGGCGGAAGGGCCACAGCAGCGACTCCAACCCCGAGAGCCGCCAGCATCGCCTGGCTGCCCGCAGCCGGTTCTGCAGCCGGCCGGCGGGGAAGGGCCAGGGCGGGCCGCTCCTGGCAAGCGCCTCCCAGGGGGTGCAGGGCCGCGGGGTCTGCGGGGCGAACCTTGGGGGTCGTCCGAGAGCTGGGGCTGGGGCAGGAGGGATAACGGAGCCGCTGACAGTCCCAGGGTAGGCGGAGGCATCAACCGGGAGGGGCAACCGAGGCCACGGCGTAAGGAGTTGACCTCATGGTGCCATCGGGCCTCAGCAGCGGATTGGGGCACCGCCTGCTGCAGTGCTCGTCTCCCTGCCGGGTTCCCCAAAGCCGTGGCCGTGCCTCTAAGTGCTGCTGTGGTGTCTGGTGTGATGGGGAGCGTGACAAACTAACACTGAACCGGCCGCACGATGGGTGGGGAAGGTAAACCAGAGCGTGCCAGGCACTGCGAGGGCACTGGCTGCTCGTGGCCAAGGAGATCTTTCTCCTGCAGATGCTGGCTGCAGGCTGATGTCGGGGACTCGGAGGGCCACGCAGCATCTGTCCTGGCTGTCTGGTTGCTAGGGCTTCAGCTGGAAGAAGATAACTGGGGCAGAGTACCAGAAGCACTTCAGTGTTAGATCCTTGGCACACCGGCACACGTTTGTGTGGATGCGATGCTCTCTTCTCTCAGAGATGACTGCACTGTGCTCGGCGGTTTTTGCACAACAACGAGGAACTCTTTACAGTTATCCGTGTGCTTTTTCCCACTGGGCGAAGCAATGCCTGTGCTCCACATGCTGGATATGAGCTCCAGCCAAGCCGCTCTGGCTGGGAGGGGAGCATGGGGGATTTCTGGGTGAATGGTGAAGCAGTGTGACTTCTCAGTTCTCATGTGACATCTCTCACCCCGCGCAGAGAAAAGTAACTTGACGGTGGACGCGGTGAAGCTGCACAATGAGCTGCAGTCGGGGTCCCTGCGCCCGGGGCGGGCGGGCGCCGCTAGTCAGGTCCCCATGGAGGAGGACGCTGCCGCGGAAGAGGCTGCCACAGAGAGATCCTCTGGCACCTTCCTGAGCGGGCTGAGCGACTGCACTAACGTCACCTTCAGCAAGGTGCAGCGCTTCTGGGAGTCCAACTCCGCCGCTCACAAAGAGGTATGGGCGGGAGCAGGGCTGGGCTGTGTGCTGGGGATGGCCCCCGGCTCTGAGCGCTGGACATGCTGATGTGCTTTGCTGGCTGCTCACAGATCTGCGCCGTGCTGGCGGCTGTGACGGAGGTGATCCGCTCCCGGGGGGGCAAGGAGAGCGAGACGGAATACTTCGCTGCGCTGGTGAGTGCTGGCTGTGTGGAAGAGATGCTAGAGGGGCTGCTGCTGGCAGCACGGGTGGGCTCTGAGGAGGGACACAGAAAGGTGCTGTGCTTGTAGCCTGAGCGTCTTTGTTCAGCAGAGATGCTGAACTGGTGTCTTCTGGTGCTCCTGGTTTCTCCTCCGCCTCCCCACAGGCTGGGGAAGGGCTGGCCTGGTGCGAGCCCCTGCGCCCCATCACTTGCCCACCTTCTGTTCCCAGATGACCACGCTGGAGGCAGTGGAGTCCCCCGAGTCTCTGTCTGCTGTCGCCTACCTGCTTAACCTGGTCCTAAAGCGGTGAGTAGAGAAGCAGGGAGAGCTGCCAGACCCATCACAGAAAAGGGATTGGTGCTGTCCTCTCTCCGCAGGCTGGGGAAGCGACCCAGGTGGGACGATGCAGTCTCCTTTGTGACTGCCCCCGGCTGTCTGCTCCTCACCCATTGATATGTCTGTCCCCTTTTCCCCCTGGCAGAGTCCCGAGCCCTGTTCTTATTAAGAAGTTCTCAGATGCCTCAAAAGCCTTCATGCGTATCGTGTCCTCGCAGGCCTGCAGCAGCTCCACCTCTGCCCTGCGATGGGTGAGTAGCCAAGAGGCAGCAAGCCACGTCTGCTCCGTGCTGGGGTCAGGGCTGCTGCTGGCTGCTTGGCCTGAGGCCCTTGCAGTGAAAGGGAAAAGTCTCTGTGGGGTGATTTTAGTGCCCCTGCTGCTCCCTTGTCACAGGTCCTCTCCTGCCTGGCTACGCTGCTGCGGAAGCAAGACTTGGCAGCCTGGAGCTACCCCGTCACCCTGCAGGTCTATCATGGCTTGCTGAGCTTTTGTGTTCACACCAAGCCCAAGGTGAGAGCTTCTGGCAGGAGATGATGCTGGGTTTGTTTCTGGAGATGGCTGTGCCCCCCCGTCTGTGGTTTCTGCTCACCTGGGTTCCTCCCGCAGGTGCGGAAAGCAGCGCAGTATGGCGTGTGCTCTGTCCTGAAGGGCAGCGAGTTCATGTTCGCTGATGCAGCCCCTGAACATCACCCTGCAGCACCCTCCACCGCCAAGTTCTGCGTGCAGGAGATTGAAAAAGCTGGAGGTGTGGGGTACTGGAGCGTGGGGTCTGTAGCTGAGTGTGGGGGACTCTGCCCCTGTGGGAGGATAAGGACTTGGAGGGAAGAGGGGAGGTTGCAGCACACTGGATAGCTGGGGAGGGTATGAGGTGTCTTTGGGGCAGCTGTGGTTTTTTGAAGTCTCTTCTGCCATTCCATTGCGCTCCTCTTCCCAGAAGTCAGGGGAGTGTTCACCCTGGTTTTGTGGGTCAGCCCCACTGCTGTCATGGGAGCTGTGCCTTGGGCAGGGCTTTGCTGTGGTGTAGCACAGGCTCAGAGGCAGTTGCTCTGCTCCTGTAGGTGCCAAGGAAGCCATCACCACCCTGCATGTCCTTGCCCTGCTGCGGGATGTGCTGCCCTGCTTCCCTGCAGCTGTGGTGAAGACCTGCTGTGAGACCTTGCTCCGAGTCATGACCCTCAGCCATGTGGTGAGTATTCCCGCTCCAGGATGACAAGGGCAGACCCTTTCCCCATGGGCTGCACTCTGAAAGGGGTAAAATTCTCTCATCTGGGAGCGTGGAAATGCAGATGCAAATGGAGAAGAGCCCAGGAGTGCCTGCTAGCGCGACTGTTGTGGAGGAGGGAGGCTGTGCAGATGGAGCATAGTTGCAGCAGTGCTGGGTTTTCCAGGGCAGAGCCTGCTTTGGTGTGGGGGGACAGTGGGCTCAAAGCAGAGCTCTCTCTCCTGACACCGTGTCCTTTCCAGCTGGTGACAGCGTGTGCCATGCAAGCTTTCCACAGCCTCTTCAGCGCCCAGACCAGCGTGGCCTGCCTGCCAGCTGAGCTCAATGCCCAGATCATCACTGTGAGTGTGGGGCCCCAGTGTGGGGAGGCACGGAGCTGGCAGGTGCACAGCACCCACCCACCTGCCCAACTTTCTGCTTCCACAGGCTCTCTACGACTACGTGCCCAGCACAAGCGACCTGCAGCCACTGCTGACCTGGCTGTCCACAATGGAGCAGGCGCACATCAACTTGGGCAGGTGCAGAGGGGGCCACGGCTGGGAAAGGGGAGCGGTGGCTGCTTGGTCTCTAAGCTGGCCTGTCTTTCCTCTCCAGGCTGCAGAAGGACCTGTGCTGGGCTCACCTGCCCCGGCTCTTCTCTGCTGCCATGAACTGCTTCCTCTCCCCACACTCCCAGGTGGTGTCAGCAGCAGCACAGACCCTGGAGGTACCACACTCAGACACCTCTCCCTGTTTGGATGTCCTGAGCCTTGTGAGGCCCTCTGCCACGGGGCTTAGGGCTTGCCAGCGAGTGGTATGCCCCTCTGTGCCTGTGAGGCTGGGGGTTCTGTGCTCCAACACCTGTCTCATTTTTCCCATTTGCCCTTGCAGACCCTCCTGAGTGAGTGCATTGCTCCCCACGTGGAGGACATAGGCACTGTGTCCACATCTGCCCCAGCCCCTGCTGCCTACCTGTGCAAGATGTTCAGGTGAGGAGCAGTGATGTGCGAGGGGCTGGCCCCATGGGTCTGGCTGAGCTCTGGCCAGCCTCTGCTCTCAATGGGGTCTGACAGGTCTGGTGGTCACCCTGGTGTGACCGTCTTCTTTCTCCTCCCCAGATCAGTGGAGGAAGGGCTGACGTACCGTTTCCACGCAGCGTGGGATGAAGTTCTGCGAGTGTTGGAGATCTTCTTCGAGACATGTGGGAAGCAGTGCCATCCCATCATGAGGAAGGTGAGTCAGGCTAGGAGAGCACAGATTCATACATTCAGAGGCTGGTGGGGTGGCTGCACTGCTGTCCAGGCTGTGCTATTTTCTCTGTTCTGTTGTCCATGTGTGGCCAGAGCGTGCACACTCTGGGACACTCGGCACAGGGACATGCAGGGCAGCTGGCCTCCGTGGGTGGGCAGAGTGGTATGTGCCAGACCTGCTC
The DNA here is from genome assembly GCA_013396955.1 of Regulus satrapa. Lineage (NCBI taxonomy): Eukaryota > Metazoa > Chordata > Aves > Passeriformes > Regulidae > Regulus > Regulus satrapa. The sequence continues at coordinate 543,290 of VWZN01018305.1, forward strand.
ACATGGCTCTTCTGTGACTGTCCTGCCCTGTCCCTGCAGTGTCTCCAGTCCTTGTGTGACTTGCGTCTCTCCCCGCACTTTCCCTACACTGCTGAAGTGGACCAAGCAGTGGGGGCTGCTGTGAGCACCATGGGTCCTGAGGTGCTACTGGAAGCCGTGCCCCTGGAGATCACCGGCAAAGAGTGAGTACAGCCATGGGGTGTTATTTTCCCATTCAGTCCCCATGCAGTGCTGCAAGTACGGCTGCCAATCCTACCTGTGCCCAGCTTTGGCGCTGGGTGAAAGTGCCTTGTGCCCGGGGGCTGATGCTGACAGTGCCCCCCACCCTCCTGAGCCATGCCTTTCCTCCCCAGGGAGACGCTGGATTTCCCCCGCAGCTGGCTCCTGCCAGTGCTGCGGGACAACGTGCAGGGTGCACGCCTTGGTTTCTTCACCAGTTACTTCTTGCCTCTGGCGGCCGCCCTGAAAAGCAGAGGTGAGGAGAGCAGTATACCGGGGGTCTCAGCACACCAGGGTGTTCTGTGGGACCTCCCTTCTCTGCTCTGGAGTGGAGCAAGGCTCTGCAATGTTTTCTGCTCCATTGCTCTCCTCTTTCTCTTCTGCAGCCCTGGAGTTTACCCAGGCTGGGAAGAGTGTGGAGGCCAAGATCTACGATACACTGCAGTGGCAGGTAACGAGCAGTGCCTTGGAGCCCTGCCACACTGCACCCTTGGTATCAGGCTGGGGAGCAGCGACGTGGGCAAAGGCTGTGGCCTCCCACCTTTTCCTTTGCCTTCCAGGTCTGGACTCTGCTGCCTGGCTTCTGCATCCATCCCACGGATGTGCTGGGGGCCTTCAAGGGGCTGGCCCGCACCCTGGGCATGGCCATCAGCGAGCGCCCAGACCTCCGCCCCACCGTGTGCCAGGCCTTGCGCACCCTCATCCACAAAGGCTGCGAGACAGGTTGGGGGGAAACCTTGTGGTGGGTTCTTGTCACCTGTGGGAGGGGAAAGGCTGCTCTGTAGCCTCCTGTCATCCTTTCCCTAGATGCGGAGCGGGCAGAAGTGGGTCGCTTTGCCAAAAATTTCCTGCCCATCCTGTTCAACGTGTACAGCCAGCCTGAGGAGGATGGGGGCACAAGCGCTCAGCGCCGCTCTGTGCTGGACACGGTCCGTGCTTACCTGACCATCACGGATCCGCAGGTGAGGGGCCTGTGGGGCACTGGGGCAAGCTGTTCTGGCTCGGGCCAGCATCTCCCAGCCAGACCCAGTCTGATGAGGCTTTGGTGCAGGCCTGATCAAAAAGAACAGGAAGAAAGGCCCCGACTCTTCTTGTCCTTGTGGACAGAGAGACATTTCTGGCCCACAGTCTGGGATTTCCCAGTCTTGCAGTCTGGCCTGTCATGCACAAGTTCTTTGTGAATTTGTCCAGGTGTTTTTGGATCCACTGGTGCTTCTGGTCTCCACAAAGTCCTGTGGCAAGTTGTTTGCCAGGTGGATTGCAAACTGTGAAAGCACTCGCTTCAGTAGTTTCTGATCCTGCTCTCTGTGCCTGGCCCTGCAGGTGGTGTGTGGATTCCTGGAGAAAGCCAGTGCAAAGCTGACCAGTCCTGAGAGTTCCGAGTTTGCCAGGTAACACCTGGGTGTTAATGGGTAAAACTCTTGGTATGCTCCTAGTGAGCAGCACTAGAGCATTGTCCTGTGTGGGCTTTGCCACCATTGTGCACTTGATGTGACTCCCAGCTGGTGTCCCAGCTTGGTCAGGATGTTATGCCACAGTTAACAGCTGCAGCTGTGTTCCCTCTGCTGCAGACTCTCCATCCTGGACCTGGTAGTGGCAATGGCACCCTATGCTGATGAGCAGTCCCTGGTCTCCCTGTACCATACCATTCAGCCTTCCCTCCAGGTGAGTTGGTCCCCAGCCCTGAGGTGCAGGCAGTGCAGTGGGGCACCTTCTGCTTGCTGCCAGCTTGGACCTGCATTCTAGGAACTGAGCAGCTTCCATAGGGGATAGATCTCTGTTGGGTGGTGTGGGATGCTGGTGTCCCTTCAGACACCATGGCAAGGGGCTGCCTTGACAGTTGGGAGCGTGTTGGCTGTCCCTGCAGAGCAAAGAGCGCAGCATGCAGAAGAAGGCGTATCGTGTGCTGGAGGAGGTGTGCGCTGCTCCCCACGCTCCCTGCCAGGCCTTCGTCCGCTCCCACCTCCAGGACCTGCAGGCAGCACTGCTGGACTCGCTCAAGAGCGCAGCATCCCCGGCTAAGAGGGTGAGAGCAGGGGCTGTGGTTATCAGCCCTTGTTGGGAGGGAAGGAAGGGATGGGGTGGGTGGCAGGAGTAACCTGGGTAGGAGTAACCGATGCTGGTCGGTTTCTTTCCCCAGCCCCGTCTGAAATGCCTGTTCCACATTGTGAAGCAGCTATCTGCAGAGCACGAGCCTTTTGTCACTGCCCTGGTCCCCGAGGTGAGCATGGTTCCTGCAAGCAACTGGCTGGTTCTGGCTGTGGTAGTGACAGCAGTGGTGACACGCCTGTGTTCCTCCAGGTCATCCTGTGCACAAAGGAGGTGTCAGTGGGGGCCCGCAAGAACGCCTTCGTGCTGCTCGTGGAGATGGGGCATGCTTTCATCCGCTTTGGACCCACCCCTGAAGGTGAGCTTCTGTTCTGCTTGCTCAGCCCCACAGCCACTCTGGCCCCAGGGAGGTCCGACCCATTTCAGCTGAGCATTGTGCTGAAATGGTCCAGGGATGCCGCTGGACGCAGAGCGAGTCCGGCCCTGACTCATCTCCCTCTCGCAGAGGCTCTGCAGCGCTTCCTGCTCCTGATCTACGCGGGGCTCACTGGCTCAGTCACCATGATCAGCTGCACCGTGCTGGCGCTCACCCGCCTGTTCTTCGAGTTCAAAGGTGAGCAGGAGCGCTGGGGGAACAGGGCAGAGCCCCTTGGCAAAGGTGCCTGCTAGGAGGGAAGCCATCTGTGGCTGAGTCCCACCATGGTTGCAGATCACCTGGAGTTCAGCGTGGTGGAACAGCTCCTGCAGAACATCTGCCTGTTGCTGGCCTCCCGCACACGGGATGTGGTCAAGGCAGCCCTGGGATTCCTGAAAGTCACGCTGCTGCTGGTGGACACCAAGCTCCTGGCCAAGCATGTCCAGACAATGGTGAGATCATGCATGAGGTGCCTTGAGGAGGGTGGTGGGGCAGAGATATGTCTTCCTTGGGCAGCCAGGAGCATCTCTAGCTGCACTCTGCCTGGGACCCAAGGAAACAACCATGATCTCAGTGGCTGAGATGGGCCCCTCTCCTGAGTCCTGGCATAGATGTGCCAGAAAAGCCCATGAACTAGCACTGCCAAGCATGGAGACCTCCCTGTGGCCTTACCTGAGGCAGGCATGGAGAGATGGCAGCAGAGTGAACAAGGTGGCCGTGCACACATAAAGGTTGGGAGGCTGGATCCCTAAGGCAGGAGTGCTTTGGTCTTGAGGGTCTCTGTCCTGACAGCTGGAGGCCGTGGGGAACCTTTCAGATGACATGAGACGCCACTTCCGTATGAAGCTGCGAAACCTCTTCATCAAGTTCATCCGCAAGTTCGGGTAGGCCAGGGGCTCCCGGGCAGCGAGGGAGCTCTGGGAAGCGGTGCAGGAGAAGGTGGGTGCTGACTGCTCTCTGTGTGTTCCTCAGCTTTGAGCTGGTGAAGGGGCTGCTGCCAGCCGAGTACCATAAGGTGCTGGTGAACATCCGCAAGGCAGAGTCCCGGAGCCGCAAGCAGCGTGCCCTGAAGAAGGCAGCTGCAGATATGGATGAGGAGGAGGAGGCACCAGCACCACAGCCCAGAGGAGACAGGTGAAGGCGGGCTCGGGATGAAGAAAGAGCAGCCCCCACAGGGGACTTGGCACTGGATCTGCTCAGCTGCTGCTTCTGGAGATGCTGGAGACATCTCCAGGGCTGCTCTGCATTGTGGGGTAGGCTGTACCCCTGGGCTTACTCCATTTTCCATCATCCTTTTCACCAGTATGGAGGAGATCCTGGCTGACTCAGAGGATGAGGAGGAGGAAGAGGAGGAACGGCATCGGGGCAAGGAATGGAGGAAACAAGCCCGGCAGAAGGGCCAGGCATGGCTCAAGGAAGGGGAAGATGATGAGCCCCTCAACTTCCTGGACCCCAATGTGTCCCAGCGTGTGCTGGGTAAGGAGTGGAGCTTCAGCTGGGTCTAGGGTGGGGTGGATGGGGCAGGGGCCACTGCAATGCATGGGGGCCCTGGAGGTACAGCTGCCCCCAGAATTGGATCCTTCTCCAGGCTCCGATCCATTTCTCTCTGAGCAGCCACCAAACCAGGCCCCAAGCGGTCCAGAGGAGTGAGCCATGATTTCCAGATGTCTGAGGATGGACGCCTGATCATCCGTGAAGAGGAAGAGGAGCAGGATGATGATGAAGCCAAAGGTACTACCTGGGCTGACAAGGGCCACTCTAGACTTGCTCTTGATGGTTTTCATCCTGCTGCCTGCATGTGGGATCTTGGGGGGCTGTGGGTGAAAGTGGGAGGAATTGGTATGGCCTTGTGTCACACCCAGTGGGTCTCTTCTGGGCCGTCACCTACATCTTCAGGAGGGTGCTGGTTCAGCAGAGGCACCCTGCTACTGCAGCCCCCTCCAGGGGCTAGCACAGTACCAGGGCTCTCCCATGCCCTCATCACAGGCTGACATTCTTATCCTGTACCGTAGGAGCAGATGAGGAGATGGCAGATGTGCTGCAAGATGTGGGGCTCTGCAGTGTGAGTATGGAGCTTGTGGTCCTGAGGAGATGCTGGGGGAACTCATCCTTACCAAACTGTGCCATGGCAGCTGAAGCTCTGCCCAAAAGGCCAGTGGGGACACCAGGCAATTGCCAGCTGCTTGGAGGGGTGCAGGAAGTTGTCTGGGATAGAAATGCGCTGTCTGGAAAGTCTCTGGGTGCCCATGGGAGGAAGCAGAAGGTTGGGGTTGATAGGAGGACAGAACTGTAAGGACAAGCCAGCTGCAGGGTTCCCACTGCCTCTTTTTGCAGAAGAAAAATCAGAAGCGTCGGTTCAGAGAGGAGCCAGATGATGAGGAAGCTGAGGCTGGAACCTGTTCTCAGTATAAAGGTAGGTCCTCTGCCTGTGCTGTCTGGGGCTCCCCAGAGGACCAGAAACCATGTGCCCATCTTGCTGTGCTGCTGCAGCACAGCTGAGGCAAGATCACAGGATCACAGACTGGGTCACGGACAGGGAAGGGATCGGTGTTGTCATCTGGCCCAACCTCCCTGCTCAAACTGTGTCATCCCAGAGCACATGGCACACGACTGCATGCAGATGGTTCCTGAACATCTCCGTTGTGGGAGACTCCAGAAGGCCTCTCTGGGCAGTCTGTTCCAGTGCAGTCACCCACTCAGCAAAGAAGTTCTTCTCATGTTCAGGTGGAGCTTCCTGTGCATCAGTTTCTGCCATGGCCTCTTGTCCTATTGCCCAGCAGCACCGAGCAGAGCCTGCTGCCATCCTGACACTCTCCCTTCAGATACTTAGATGGATGAGGTCCCTTTTTAGGTGTCTCTTTTCCTGAGAGCTGAACAGGCCCAGCTCTCAGCCTTTCCTCATAAGAGAGATGCTCCAGTCCCTTAATCATTCACTGGGCCATCTCCATGAGCTCCATGTGTCTCTTGTACTGAGGACCCAATAACTGGACACAACGTTCCAGGTGCATCCTCACTAGGGGCTGAGTTAGAGGGGCAAGATCCCTTTCCTTGACCTACTGGCAATGCTCTTGCTAATGCAGGATGATGCCTTGAGAAGGCTGACCTGGAACAGAGACTAAAAGTAGATATTTATTAAAAGGCCTCAGTGGATACACCTTGGACAGTGCAAGAGCCCGGTCAGGGCTACACCCAAAATGGTCTCAGAAGGGACGACAGTCACGAGGTTTTACACTTAGGAGTTTTGGTCCGTTAGCATACTGGAGTTAATTGTCCAATTATAGCTTCAGGTCATGAAGCTCCATTCTCCTTGGTTTTCTCTCTTCACTTTGCCATCGTTTATGCTTTTGGGCCTGAACCCTGCATTGATTATCCTTGGTCTTAAGCTAGAAAATGAATTGTTTTGTCTACCTACTCTGAGAAGAGAGCTTAGCAGCATTTAATATGAAGCCCAGAACTACACACTAAAACAACACAGAACCTGAAAAATATAAAAGTTAAAACTTAAGGCATCAAGGATACCATTGGCCTTCTTGGCCACGAGGGCACTGCTGGCTCATGAACAGCTTGTTTTCCACCAGGATCCCCAGGTCCTTTTCTGCAGAGCTGATTTCTAGCAGGTTGCCCCCCAGTCTGAACTGGTGCCTGGGGTTATTCCTCCCCAGGTGCATTTGGCTCATTCATTTCAGACAGTTCTTGACACATCTCTGCAGAGATTTTACTTGTGGGAAATGGCCGCCCCTCTGCTGTCCTAACACCAAGAGCTGGAGACAAAAACAGGAACAGCTTCCACAGCCTAGAACTGGGCAGGGGGAGGCCTAAGACCCCCTTCAAACACAGATTATCTTTTCCAGCTGGAGGCTCTGGGATCCATCGGCCGCTGAACAAGGAGCCAGCCTTCGGTGCAGAGTACAGATCCAAGGTGAGGGGCCCAAGGGGTTGTGTGAGGGGTTGCTTGGCCTTACGGGTGCAGGAAGCACCATTTGTATTGGGAGTCTGGTCCTGTAGTACCAAGGTTGGAGGGGATCTCTGCTCCAAGTGGAGTTGCCAAACATGCAGTATCTCTGAACACTGCCAGCCCGTTTCAAAGTTCCTGTCCTATCCTTGCCACGGACAGTTCCTGCTCACTGCTCAAAGCAGGTGTCTGCAGCGTCGTGTTGGTGGGAAATCAGCTCCCAGGGCAGTGTGCTCAGCTGGCATCTGCAACTCAGTCTTTGGGATAGCTGGGTGGCAGGGTTGCACAGGTATGGGATGCGTGTCTCCCCTGGTGCTGCATTTTCTCCCATGTCGCTGTCTCCCACAGAAAGGTAAAGGTGACGTGAAGAAGAAGGGCCAACTCGACCCCTATGCCTACATCCCCCTGAACAGAGCTAAACTCAACAGAAGGTGAGACTAACCAGGAAGGGCACAGGGGTAGGAACGTCTTTGATCCTGCTTTTTATTAGTGTTTTTTGGTGGGTTTGGGAGCTCCCTATCATCTGCTCTCCTTGTGGAGTCTGGAGCAGCATCCCCATGCGTTAGGTGTGCCCAGTGCCTGCACCAAACCAATTTGCTGCTCCTTGCTCCCTGCAGGAAGCGGGCAAAAATGCAGGGCCAGTTCAAAGGGCTGATGAAGGGAGCCCAGCGCGGGGCCAAGGCCGGCCGCAGGAACCGTCTGAAGTCCCAGCGCTCCTGAGGACACTCGGGTGCTCGACCTGCCCCTACCCAAGGACATGGCATCGTGTTAGTGGAACAGCTGGGGGTCCTCTAGAAGGTGACCTTCGTTTATTTGAGACTTCCTGGGCAGCCACTTCGATGTATTATGGACTGATGGCCCTTCTGTGTCTGGAGAAGGATGCTGGGTTGCCTGATACAGGCATGGGTGTGTGTGTGTGAGAGCAAGTAATATGTAAAGAATTCTCTGTATTGATAAATACAACACAATACAATATTCCTCTGTTCTAGCCCAGAGTCCTCTCTCCTTCCCTTCAGATCTTGCATAACTGTGCTGTGCCTCCTGTCCATGTGCAGTGGGTCCTTCTGCCACTGCAGGGCTGCATCCTGCAGGGCTCACACAGCATCAGCCTGGACCTGGAGCCAGAGCTGTCTCCCACATTGAACTTCCAGAAGCAGGACTGTGGCACAGATTGGTGAGACACATGCAGTAGGGCTATGGAGCTGGCCATAGAACAAAGCCAGAGAGGATGAAGTCCTTACAACCAGCTTCTTTTAACAACCTCCTTGGCAGGATCTTCTGCCCAAAAACGGGGCCAAGGAATGTGTGCCAAGCAGAAAGTGTCTGCCATTTGGCCACTGGACACTTCCCATATCAGCCATGCCTGATGGTGTGGCAGGATCACTTTGCTGCAGATTTCTTTAAACTGGCTGGAAAACTGCTACAGCAAACCTCTGTGCCTTGCTATTTCTCTTATCTTTGAGAGCTGATTAAAGCTGTTTGTTCTGGCCGCTTCCTGCCAGCTAGACCTGAGCGGCACGAGTAATCCTGAACCTTTTTAGCTGCTCAGCCCTGCCACATTGGCCTGAGCATCAGGTTTTGCCCAGCTGCTTCTACGCTGAGCGCAAAGGATGGTGTTTGGCCAAAGTGTGCTGAAGAGATCAGAGCTGAGGCTACTGGATCCAGGTCCCATTGCTCACACTGCAAAGAACACGTGTTGGTCAATGTAGCTGGCTTTCCCTTCCTTTTCCATATTAAAAAGCCTTCAGCCCTTTGTAATTTCCTATTGTGGCAGCTTACATGCTGGAATTGCAACGCTTCTCAGTTCTCTAATAAGCTAAAGGGATTGTGCTTGTTCAGCCTCTTACTGCAGGCTTCTTTCTGGAGGCTGCAAATCCAGTTTTGTGGCTTTCTTATGCTTGGGTTTGTTTTTTTTTTTTTTCCCCAAAATCCTTTTAAAAGTCTGGGATGGAGGAGGAGCTCTTGTACTGATACTAGTCCTGCCTTGTCAGGAGTGCCGTTGCCTTTATGCTTTCCCATGCAGGGCTCTCAGTGGGACTCTTGAGCCCCAGGACCATTTTTAGGTGCAGCTGCTTGTCCTGCCAGATGGAACCTCACAGCCTGGCCTATAGGAGCATCTCCTGATTCTGCAGCAGCACCTCGTGACCAGGAGTTACACCCATCTTCTTCTGCTGCCTGCAGCCTGGGCATGATGCCCTCCCCTCCCCTGAGAGCAGGACAGGAGGACACCAGCAGCAATCACCTTCTGAGACACCAATACCTATAATCTGTGGCTCTAGGCACAGCAGAGCTGTCTGTCTTCCTGCTTTCCATTCTCTCCTTGGAGGCAGGGCCTAGAGAAGGCTGTAGCTAATTTATTTGGGAGCTCCAGCTTAACCACTCTGTTATTCTTCATTTGCATGTTGTTGCTTAAATTAGTGCATGCCTGCATGGAACAGAAGAGTTTTATTAGCACAGAGGATGGTGTTCACCTGAGCCGGAGTTCAGAGAACAGATTCTACTGCAACAACATCCTGTTAATCAGCTAATTAATCATGTAATGCAATGGAAACTCTTGGCAAGGAGATGTCATCCTGCCTGAGAAGACTGGCTGTGAGTCAAGCCTGTTCCCCACCAGCAGCTGCCCCTGGTAGGGAGCAGAGTTCCATCTTGGGGGTCCTCAGGAGCCTGAGCACATCTCTCTGACATGGGGCAGGGTGAGGGGTGGTGTGGGTCACACCTCCTGCCACAACTGTTTTGCAGTTACCTGTGGAGAGACACAAGTTTGGGACCTAGAGACACGTTTGGGTTTTGCTGCTCAAGCTGGGAGGTTGCTTGAAGGCAATTTTTTCACCCAGCAGGCTTTTAAACCATGCAACTTCTTCCTGCAGTACCAGTATTGAGCTACACTTGGGCATGACATTGTCACAAAGGGTTCTTAACCCTTGCAGGTACAGCTTGAGGAGAGGCTGGCAGGCCGAGACAGTTGCAAATGCCCACGCCAATTCTTAAAACTTAAAATCAGGGTCAGATGTGCCCCATGGGCCTGTGCCCACCTGATATCCAGACAGACCACGCTATCCTCCAAGCGTACTGGAGCGTTTCGGGGATCCCCCGTTCAGGGTTGGGATTCCTCACACAAGTGGTGTAGAGATGGGAAAACCTCCTGGGGACAGCAGTGTAAGAGGAGCTTTGGTGTTTAAGCTGAAATGATTGGCAGCAAGATAATTAAATGTGGAGTTTCAAAGTGCCAAGAGACGACTCCAGCTAAAATCTAGTAATTTTTTTAAAATACTACTACATTAATTCCTAGTTCCCTTAGCACTCCAATCCAGAGTTTCAATTACTACTAAGTTGTCTTTCTGTACTTGCTGCCTGAGCACTGCTTGTACAGCGAGTATGTGGGGCCACAGACAGGGACCCTGGCTATGAGCACAGCAGGTGCTTTCACCCACGAAGGGGGGAAAAAACCAAGGAACAAAACTGCTCTTCCACTGCCCGCGTTCTCTGTTTGTCCTTGATGGAGAGCGGTAATTAAAACCACTCAAAGCCGCGACGGGAATGGCCGTTTACGGTGTTATTAACTCGTGCTTTCGGGAGCATTTGCGGCGGGCCCCGCAGGCTCGGCTCGCCGCGATGGGCCGTGCCCGCAGTGAGGGGGGTGTGGCTCCCGCTCGGCGCCGCTGGCCTACAACTCCCAGCGTGCCGCGCGCCGCACGCCCGGGCCGTTCCCCTGCACCCGCCCCGTCCTGCGCGCGGAGCGCCCGTTGCC
>VWZN01018305.1:553823-587115 GCA_013396955.1 Regulus satrapa
GCTGCATTGCGGGGAAGCGCCGCCCGCTCCGCTGCCGGGGCAGAGATCCCGCCCCGGGCTGGGGCCGTTCCCGGGGGCTGTGGGGGCACCGTGCCCGCCGTGCAGCCCCTGCAGCCGCAGAGCCGCGCCGGGCGCTTGGCAGTTGCGGGCTTTGGTAGGGTGATGGCACTGTATGGACTTGCTTCGGCATCCGGCCCTCCTCCTTTGCTTTGTCCGCTCTACGCGCCTTATCCCGGCCTCCCAAACGCACCAGCGATGTCAGCTTCACGTCATTCGCCTTGAGTTGTTTTTGTTTGGCGGTTTTTTGTTTGGTTGGTTTTTAATAACTTCTGTGTGCATCACCATTCTGTTACTGCGGTAATAAAATAGCAAGGACTGCATGAGCACCTCGCTAAACAGAGCTGTATCGGATGGCTGTTAAAAGGCTGCAGTATCTTTTTTTTTTTCCCTCCCCCTGTATGTGTGGCGTGTAGCTGCAAAATGAGTATCCTTTAAATGGTAATTCTTGTGGATAAATAAATACAGCTGAGGGCTGATGCTTCTTACTTAGCCTGATTCACAGTGGTGCCATCCTATTCACTGCTGAGTTGGGACCCGTCTCGATGGCACTTGCTCTCCTTATCTGCTGTGGTGCCTGGGTTGGGGCAGAGCATTGCCCTGGAAGAAGGGATGAAGAGATGGTGCTCATTGCAGCGTATTTGGGCAGGGAGTGACTAAAATGCTGGACCTGCTAAAGGGATTTGTATGCTCGGTACAGCTGTTACTTAAAATGCCCTTTTGGATAAAGCATTTTTAACATGGCCTGGATCAGCCTAAATTACTAGATTTTTTTTTTCTATGTTGGCAGTTGTCCTTAGGATGTATTGCGCCGCTCTTTATCCCCCACCCTCCACAAGCGATTACGTTAATGCAAAGCCTGAGTTTTCCACCAGCACTGCCTGTCACCCACAGGTAGCGCTAGAAAATCGATCTCTTGCTTTGCTGGTCTATCACCGCACAAACCCCAAAGCTTGCTTTTTTTTTTTTTTTTTTTTTTTTTCCTCCTCCTGCTTTTGCCCCTGTTTCATCTAGAGAGAAGTGCAAGTTAGCTAGTGAAGCTTGCGTGCTGTGCGTGTGGTGTTAGAGCATGCTGACTTAAAGAATTAAAAGCTGGTTCTCCTAAACTCCTAACCAAGCGTTACTGAGCGCGACAAGATGGTTTGTGCGAGTCTCTTTCTTCTGTTTGTGGTCTCTCTAACCTCTGCCTGGTTCTTCATAACTGAGAATGAAGATTGCAGTGTGCTGGAGTGGTCAGTTTCAAAAGAGAAACGTCTGTCTGTTTAATGAATGCACTTAATGTCCGACTCAAGCAGTGCCCAAATAAATGCTTTGCCAGGCACTTATGTCGGCCATTTAATATGGCCAGGGTGGGATGAGCGGAAGGGACAAAGCAATGGGTCTGGGAGAAGCTGGAAAAAGCCACAAAGCATCTTGCTAAAATGGCTTGATAGAGTGGCACTGCACAACTGGACACCAAGAGCTCCCATCGTAATCAGGCTTTGAAAGGAGACTCAGTTGCCATCTGTGTTTTACTGGAAATAGGAAAATCTTCACTGTAAACATGACTTGATGGCAAAAAATCAGAGTGACTTGCTGAGGGTCAGGCAGAAAAAACAGTTGATTTCAGCATTAAAGCCAAGTCTGAACACATGGCTCCTTTTCTCTGAAGATAGCCTGGGAGCTGGGTACACTCTTATTCACACATTCCCTTTTCCCCAGCCCTCATGAGAATCTTTGAGACCTAGACTTGTGTTTGACCCCGTACTCAGTCCAAGTCCTGTGATGTATGCATCTGAACCGAACTCAAGGCCATGTTGTGTTTGCAGTATTTTTATATGTTTGCATGTAACACCCTGTCCTGTTCCCATCCAGGGTGGGATGGGCTTTGACAACAGGGTCCTTGTTCTGCTACACTTCAGTTTATTGTCTGTTTGTGTGAAGGGGGAGCGTTGCTTCCCACATAGCCCAAAGCAGCTCCGGGTCTCCTTGCCAGCCCGGTCTTTGCCTTGTTGCTGTGTGCACATTTACATGCCCACGAAAATGTCACAGAGCTTCGTTATCACTCCTTTAAAGGTGCCTGGACATTTAGTTCAGTGTGAAACTGAAGCAGTGAGTGCTAGACACTGCTGGGAAATCAAATGCCTTGTCCTAAAGGTCAAAAGTCCTCAGTGTGTGTTGACTTAATAAGTGACATGAACAGATGGGAAGGAGAAGGGGCAGCATGGAAATGCTGGCTAATGTCAAATGGTTGCACTGAAATCAAGTCCATCTTGGAAATACTGTCCCTCTGTATGTTGGGTTGGGCTCCTGGTCACAGCTGAGGCCTTATATTTTCCAGTTGTTTTGGACCTAGTTCATTCTGGAGGATCTCATTTTCACTTGCCCTTCAGCTGGAGGCAGGAGCCGGGTGCCGAGGCCCTTTCCTTGCCCTACGCTCTGCTGGCTTCAGGCTCAGCCTTGCTGTGCTTCTGCTGTGCAGGCTGTCCCCAAACCTGCACTGTGATCCTAGGGACTGACAGGCACCACGGGTCCCTGTGCTCCCAGCTCTCAGGGGTCTTGGAGGCAGCAGAGGCAGAGAAATGGGAGGAAATGTGGTTGCTTGGTGGGATAAACAGGCTGAAGTTTTTCACAGCTTCACAGGTCTGGTGTGTCCCTGGCCTCTCCTCCTGGTAATGCATTACACTTACCACGGTGTCTGACAAGAGTGTTGGGCCCTTTGGTCCCAAGTGCAGAACCCTCATTCCTTGATTCCTGGCCTTTCTCACCTCTACACTAGGTAACTGCAATTAAGCCATCTAGAGTTTCCTCATGAATTTTATTTTCAGAAACTATAGATAGCAGGGAATATGATAAGCTGCTTAATAATTGCCTGCCAGCTGGCTTACAGGAACTTTTAATGTGTTTGCTTTTGGCCTACAAAGCTCTAATAATTTGGACTCTGGCCAAAACATCCTTTCTTCTTGAGCGGTAATGTGGCAGCTCTGATTTTCAGAGGCAGGAATTTCTCAGGGGAAATGGCATTAGTTTTCCTTTTTGTTTTTCTGGAGCTCATACTCAAGGTTGAAACACAGTTTTATGGTTTGGGACTTCCATCTGGGCATTCCTACAGCTTGCAAGCTGTCTTATAGCAGGAGACAAGCATGCTGTGGCTCTCCGTGCCTTGGAGAGCAGGAAGCCTTTTAGGGAACATCCTCACAAGCTCTTGGGGGGTTCCTGGAGCTCTCCTCACGCACATGCCACTCTGCATTCTCTCGAGTGGCCCCTGGAGCATGTATAAATATATCACAGTTCCCTGGGCTCTGCAGTGGAACAGAGTTGATCCAGACAGAGATGAGCTGTCAGGCGGGATGGGAAGAGAAGCTGTATCTCATCAGAGTTGCATGAAGCGACACTATAGGTTATTGTCATATGAATTTTGGTGTCTGTGTAAAGTATTCCAGTTTTTTTGACATCCTGGCCTGCCCAGATCCCCTTCAAAAGCCCTAGGCCCCCGTACTGCTCAGTTTGGTGAGTTAATTGGGCTGCTTTGTGTGTCTGTCTCTCTGGTGCTGCATGCTGTGCTGCTCTGTGGCGAGCTCAGCCTGTTTATCTGTGTGCCTCGGCAGCCCTGACCAGATGTCACCAGCTTATTTAAATGCTGGCATGTATCCAGGTGTTCCTCATCACAATTCCAGCTTGTAGGAGCTTGTTACACATCTGGAACAAGGGATGTGGCCTCTGACATACTCAGTGGTGTCTGCAGAGGATTGCTGATGAGGAGGGATTTGATGTGCTCTCATCCTTTGCAAACACCACTGTGTTACAAAACACAGATGCTCGGATGCAGCTTGTTCACTGCACCTCTGCAGCCCTGTGGAGTTACAGAAGCGTAGTGAACAAAACCAAGAGCTGTGATTCTTGGCTGCCTTCGTCCTCTGTGTTTACCAGGCTGTGGCTACAAAACCCTCACCAACAGTACTGTGAGGAGCTGGCTGTGGGTCCTGACCCGGGTCTCAGTGTCCTCTCAGTCCAGAAAAAGCAACTGCAGTCAAGCAAACCTGTGAGTGCTGCAGCACACTGTGCTCAAATGGTGGTGCTTTGCTCAAGCACCAGGCTACCAATTGGTGGTGGGATGGGATTCCCAAATGTGTTCTGGGCACCAGCTGGTGTTACCAATTTTGGGTATCGTCCTGTGGGAGGGCTGGAGGAAAACATTGGTCCTGCCTGCTGGGTTGCTCTGAGTCCCAGACTGCTTGCTACAATCGCTTGTTAGCTTTGCTTTGTTGATTTTGTGTAATTACTTGATTTTTCATGTCAGAAGTAAACCTGATTGTTATGGGTTGCCGTTTATAGATGGTAGTGCTGTTCTGACCTGGACACTAGCTTGGAGCTGGTGGACTGAGAAGCATCTAGATGGCGTGTCTTTGCAGGTCTCTGAACTCCATTTCATCCTGCCTCTAAAGGATGCCCTAGGACTCCTACCTTCAAGAGTAAGGGTGACAATCAGAGGGTGCATGCAGCAATTTTGGATTGCTAGAGGTACAGGTAGGACTGGTTATTAACCAGGTATTAACTTCCATCCAGTACATTCAACATGGGGAAATAAAGAGGATAAAGACACTTTAAAATGAGAGAAGCAAGGGAATGCTATCATTATTGGCAACTGGAGAGTACCCACCAGCATGCTGGGGATACAGCAGAGAGATGCTTGGTGGGAAATGGCTGTGGGGCCATTTCCTCAGGTTGTGTCACACCAAGCAGTGAGGGTCTGGATGTGCCACACAGTGCCCTGTGGCACTGCCAAGCTTCTCCAGCTCCCTGGCACCGCTGGCTTGTCTCTCTGCCTCACCAGCAGCTCCCCCGTCAGTGTGTGGAGCTCAGCTCTTGCCTCCTCAGCCCCATGTCCCAGCCATCCCTGCCTGATAGCTTTCAAACCAGCTTCTTTGTGCTCAGTCCCATGTCACCCCTTGCGCAAAAGCTGGATTTCTTCTGAATGTCTGCAGTGTGACCTGATTATTTTTCCTGTCCTTCCTCGCCCTCCTTTTTAATAGTGTCTACAGAAAAGCTGGCAGAGTTCAGTTCTATCAGTCATGCTGACTGATAGTGCTGCCTCTTCTCTTGGGATTCCTTCTCTTTTCTGTCCCTCTAGCATTCATTTCAGATTTAGCTATCAGCCCTCTAAAGACAGGGTATTGCCTTTGTTCTGTTTGTACAGCACGGAGCACAGTGGAGTCCCCAGCTGTGACCGAGGTTCCCAGTGCCACAGTGATAAAAGTGAGCAGATCAGTAACAAGAAGAGGCAGCTGCTGCCATCTAAAAAGATTCAGTTTTGGTGCTGGTTTCAGTGAAATCAGGATTGGATCTAAGGCTCTTCTTCTATTGCTGCTCCCAGTAGGAGTTTATATTAAAATAGAGACACAAATGCATTGACAGTCATGAGAATCAGAGCAGCATTCCTATTTAACACTGTTCGACTGTGTTAATCTGATCTTAAGGCAGACATATGAGCTTGCAGATCTTTAAAGTAAAATTACTGGATTTCTGGTGGTAGCTGCCTTTCTGCATCTTTTACAGGGTCTTGGGTAGTCAGCTGAGACATCACAGAGTGTGGGAGCACCCAGACCCGGGGTGGTGGCACGGGGAAGGAGACTGGATGGGGAGCAACGCAGTGAACGTGCAGTTCCTCTCTAAGGCACCCCTTGGTTCTTTCCCTCCTAGCACTAGAAGGCATCTGGATGCTCTGATGTTGTGATGGCTGATTGAAGTACTGCTTGATTGACTTTAAAATATTCCAGTGGCTATTATTAAAAATATCACAAAGAATTCACTCAGGTCAAACTTGAGAAATTTGATGCTGAAATGCAAATTTCTTGATGTTACACATATATCAAGCTGTCTTGCTACTGCTGTTTTCTTTGACGCTGGTAATATATTGCATTTTCATTTTCTTCCAAAGCACAGACCCCCACCCCTCCCACCCTTTTGTCTTTTCAGATAGGTCCATCTCCTCCAGGTTCCCATCACAGATATGTTGCCAGTATCTACTCTGAATCCTTTACTGACACAAAATTTGAATTCCTAAGTGATAGCAGTGACATGGATAACCAATATACCTGGTTTCCAAAAGGTGGCCAGGAGTTGAATTCGTTCTAGGTTGTTGAGCACAGGCCACCATCACATGAACAGCAGCTTTGTTAGCCAGCTCCTTGCTGTTTAAATTGTATATTATTATCTGGTTCTCATAGCCAAAAGGCTGAATCACTCTGTGTAAGCTATTTAAATGTGAAGAAAGCAAAGCAGAAATTAAAAAGGCAGTGTTATCTCATAAGGCTTACTTGTGTCAAGGCTAGAGACAGTAGGCAAGGATTGGCACCCACTGTGCTGTGCACTGTGTACTCATCACAAAAGGACTCTGCTCCTGAAGACCTTATGAGTATAACCCTGGGCAAAAATTACTGCATGTTTTTCTTGACATTTCTCAGAGGCTTATCAGTCATCCTATGAAGAAGAGTTAGGGTGCCAAGTCTGAGGCCTGAATGTGATCTTTGTTACACCATCTTACAAGAATGTCAGTCTGAAGTACAGCCCTCAAAGGAACTTTAACTCTGAAGTCCCTTCTAATGTCTCTGCAGTCCATTCCCATTAGACTACTTTTCTTTTTTTATTCTTTTTAAATCTGGGAAATAATTTGTCTTCTAGTCCTTTTGTAGTTAAAATGATTCCATATAATTCCACTATGGTTCTTTCATCTCTTTGCAAAATCTGGGATGGCTCCTATCTGGCTCTGGAAATACTGTCTTCAGACATCCTCATTAATTGATTCCTTACTCTGGCACAGCATAGGAAACAATGGTACTTCTCCCTCCCTGGGGAAATCCGAGCCTGTGTGCATCTGTCCCGTGTCCCTTTGTGCTTAGCCAGGCAGAGAATCGTTCGTGTCTTGTGTTCTTCAGCACTGCCTGCTTATCACCCTGCTCTTAGTATTTGGTAGCAGCCTGGCTCTTTCTTATAATCTAAAGATTTTGTTATTATAGAGGGAGATTTTCTTCTATTAGCTGCCTTATTTTCAAAAGCTCTTTAATCCTTTTACTCCTATATGGTAAAACTTGTCTACTGTGGTGTGTCTGAAGCACAGGGCCTTAGTGATGACATACAAAGTGTGCAAAATGGCACTGGAGATGGAATGTATGCACTGAATTAGACACATCAGGCTCCTCTGAAATCTGGCTTTCAGTGTATACCCTTTCCCTGCTAGACAAACGCAGCTGATGCCTTGCCCCAAAGGTACCTCTTCCTTTTCTTCCTTGCCTTCTTCTTGCATTCTCCTTACGCTCTATTTCATGTTTCTTGAACCTTTCTTCTGTCACATGTGTGGACTTAGAGCAATTTCAAATCTGGGAAAGCCACTAAACCAGCTCATCTCACCTCTCCGAATGCAAGCTTGCTGCCACGTGAAGTAATCTGCCTGCTTGCACCACAGGTTTGATCACCAGGTTTTGGCAAGTTAGAGTCTCATTTTTGTCCTGGTTTCCAAGGCATTTCCCTGGCCTGGATCTAGTTACCTTAGGGATTAATTGATCCATCATGATTTTGACCTCCTGCACCATCCACTCCCCATGAAATGATGGGGCTGTCATGCCTGAAGCAAAAACGTTGTGTGTGACAGACAGCTTTCTTTGTGACTTGGCTGGGATCACAGGCTTTGCCTCTGAAGGATACTAGAATGGCAAGAATCTCAGCACAATATAGGACCCATTTTTTTTAATCTGCTGTCTTAATCACAACCCTATTAGAACAAGGTTTTATTATTCATTGGGATTTGATTATATTCATGAGACTGAAGAGGAAGCTATTTATTCCTTTATTTTATTGTCTTTTGACATGTCATAAAGCAATTTGAGATCACAGCATATAGAAAATATAACTCTGTAATTGCAAGCAAAGAAAAAAAAAAAGGCAATAAACTCCATGAATACATGTTTGTCTCCCCTTTGGTGCTGTTACATAAACTGTGAGTGTAGGTAGAGTACATCCATCTCTCTTTTTTAACATGAAAACAGCAGATGGGGCACATGGCTCTTTCTGAAGGTTATGGTGTGTGCAGCAGTGAGGATTGGCAGGGTTATTGTGTGGAAAGCCAGTGGGGGCTTTATCTTTGCTCAGAAATAGGGGTTTGCTTCACATTTCCATTTTGATTAGCAATAATGATACAAAAGCAAATTTTCTGTGCGGGGAAGAGCTGCTAATAAAGTGACCTTTCAAAATTAAGTGGCTCATTGAAGTGCCATATCACAATAAGCGTATACAAGGCTGGTCCCAGCTGCAGCAGGCACGGAAACTGGACGGGAATCCCGAGAAACGTGGAACAGGAATCCTGAAGTGGATGAACGGCACATGGTGGCACAGCAGTGGTATCGAGGAGCAATGGCCAGGCGCCGTTTCCAGCTCTGAGGGGCCGATCTCTGTGTTTTTTGTCTTTGAAAGGATCAGAAAGTGTGAAAAGCAGGCGCAGAGAGTGTTTCTAGCAAGGTTTCTGGGCATGGGGTTGTGCAGTTAAGGGGCTTGGCTGTTGTCCTGCCAGTGCTGTAACATCGGTTGTGCTTGGATGCTGTTGGGAATGTGTTTGCATGGCTTTACTCATGGTAAACACAGGGCAGACTTGGAACTATTTTGCGGATTCCTCTTGGATACAGGTGGAAAGCACTTAATACCACGCTGCTCCTAATTCAAAACCCTGGTTTCTATGTAGGAATTATTTGCAGTTAAACTCCAGCTACGCAGCCTTTGGCAAGAGACATGAATCAATTTGTCCAGCTTTTCTTTTCTGTTTTGTCCCTGTGTGAAGGCTGATGCCCAGTGTGTGCCAAGGGGGCCTTTCAGACCCAATAATGCGCCCTTGTGTCTCGTAGCATGCGTGGAATTTGCATAGGCTGTGCTGGGACAGGCAGGTTTCTTTTGTTGCTGGAAACAAGGAGCAAGTTCTTTTCCCTGTCTCTGCTTCCTAATGCCTCTTCAAAAGCTCTCAGCACTCATGTAAGAAATTTACTTTTTTCTATTTGTTTTTGCATTAAATGTTGCTGGACTTTGTGCGACTTGTAACACAGGCTGTGCAGAGAAGTCGTATCAGCCAGTGATAGTTGACAGAATTGTTTAATTTTCTTCCTGTGAATCTAGATATCTAATTGTCAGAGGGAAGAGATAATCTGTGATGCTTGATGTAACTGCTGCAAAGTATTTGCATATCTTCTCTGTGGGGAAACAAAACTGCTAGTGAGTGAATAACAGTGCACGGATCATTGCAGGCAGGGTCACTGGGCCTATACACTTGCTATTAACCCTTCTCAGGATCTATATTGCCACAGAATGAGTTGTCATGGGTTTCAGGCAAAGGGCTTGCTCCACATTATGGGCAGAGCTGGCACTGGTTTGTGCGTTGTAGCCCTATGCAATGAAATGCGAATATGATCAATTGGCAGTTGCTTTTGGCAGCTGATACTGAGTTATTGCATTTTGGTCTTGATTTATTGCAGATAGCAAACTGCTGAGAAACAGGCTGGGAGGTGCTCAGCGAAATATGGTCCCCATTTGGACTCAGCAGTGTGCTTGCTAGGCCACTGAGCCAGGCAGCTGGGAGCCTTTAAGAGCTTTCTAAAATTTTAGATGACCTGGCAGATTGCCTTGCAGTCTGCCTTGCAGACCTTCTTCCTCTCCATCCTCTGGAAGGCGTCTTTGGCATCCGTGGAGAGCAGTGTAAAGGGGAGGGGGTTTGGTATGGATTCTCACGATGCAAGAGTTGCTGAGAGCCTCATTTCCTCTTGTTTCAGCAAGTATCTTTCTTCTCGTGGAGCCCGAGTCCCAGCTTCTGTTCTGTTCTGTTATTCTGCTCACGCATCCTGGAAATCCTGGAGATAGTTTTTCAGATCAAAAACGTACAGCAGTGGCTCAGACAACTAACAGATAAAGTGTTGGGTTCACAGATACTGTGCGGAGGTGGGCTGGAGTTCAGGTGACTTGTCAGTATGGGCTTTGATGTCCTCCTGTGGTGAGCTGCTGTCAGTTTACATGAGAACAGGAGGTTGCTGAGGCCTCTGAACTTGTAGTGGAGTTCTTGAGCCAGTGGAGTTCTGTTGAGTTTTGTTTCGGTGGCAGCTGCGTTGAGCAGTGAGCAGGTGGATGCCCAGCATGTTCTGAGCACAATGGCATGGCCTCCACCCTTCAGCACTGAGGAGAGGAAGATTAAGGTGCTCCTGTCTTTTGTAGGAAAGCCTGTTTTGAAGGGAAAGCCTTTATGGGCTTGGGGGTGTTCAGCAGAGCATTTGCTGCCCCACATCTGCATCTGAGGAACTGACGTGATGCACGGCACATAAGCATAGCATCCCTGTTAACTGTGCCCTTGGCAGCTGCTCTTGGAAAACGGTGTCCAGTGAGAGCTCACAGCTGGGGATGGATGTAGAAAGAGTGGAAAGTGTTATATAAGGGCTAAAGAATGATTAGAGGATTGGGGAATGTCACAAGGTGAGCACACACACTATGTGCAAGCTGAATGGTAAGTATCCTCCTTCCAGAGCCCTGGAAGAGCTGGCACACCCATTGCCAGAGCCAGGCTGTCACTTTATAGCTGGGTATGAGATCAGGACAGTCGCTCATGGCTGCAGAATAATGACACCAATCCTCACCTTTAAGTAAGAGAGTGGTGGGAAAAGCAATCTGGGCAACTCTAGCCTGTGGGCTTGACTTAAGAAACATGAAAATGTTTGAAACAGTGGTGGGAAGATGATGATGGAAATTGGGATAAAAGTTAAGTATGAGCATTAAGAGTGCTGATTAACATGAGATATCTCTTTGGTAGCTCTTTGATTTGATTTTCAAGATGGTAAATGTACCTATCCTCTGGTGGGGTTATGTAGCTGTTCGAGATAACTCTTAGCAGCACAATGTCTCAGGTGCATCCCTTTTCTCATGCCACATGAGGAGCTATGAAATGAAGAAAGTAGGTGTCAGTAGAGAATAGGGAGGTCAGATAAAGGGCATGAAGGGATGACAAAGAGGTAGGAACTGGATGAGCTGAAAAGGGATGGTTTAGGTGAAAAGTTAGTAGGAGTTCCTCAAGGACTGATCTTGCATGGCTCATGACAATGAGTTCTCACTCGCTCCAGACTCAGAGTGTGGAGCTGGCAGAGAGCAGCAACCAAAGGGTTGGCAGGATGTCACCTGGGACATTCCACCACACCCATAGCAAAACTGAGAGTTCAGTGTTATTTATGACCTTAAAAAGAAAGTCTCAGGACATGGGAACTATCTATTTGTTGATAGAAAGGTAGGTATGATAGAATGGCAATGGGAATTGATGAGTGTAAGCTGGCCATGAAGAAATTTAGATTTTTTTCAGACTTTTGGGCCACTGGGAGTGAATTTCTGGGGAGGAAGTGAGATAAAACCAAACTTATTTATGACTTTAAACAATAAGTTAATTAAAATATTGGGTATCATCTTTGCCAGAGCGAGTACAATGTCAATACAGTAAAACAAGTAGTAGAGATGTACATGTAGTGAAAGTTTTCATTGGGTGTTGCCATATGTTGCCTTTGCCATCATCACACTGTGGAGTGCTAGTCTTAGGCTGTGTTGTACAAACAGTCCAGAAATTATTTTGCTCCATAGGGAAATGTAACTGTGCTGTGCTGAACACTCACCAAAGTCAGACAGTGCTGTTGGTGTAGAGTGGTAGCTCCTGTGTCAGCAGATGTCTCCTTCAGGGCAGACCAGCTGGCTGTGAAAACCAAAGTGATGAGGAGTTACTGTAATTTTTTTTTCCCCTCATTCCCTTTTTTCAGTGATGCCATCTGCAATTTTGTCATCTGCAATGACTCCTCCCTCCGCAGCCAGCCGATCATCTTCAATCCTGACTTCTTTGTGGAAAAGCTGCGCCATGAAAAACCAGAGGTGTTCACAGAGCTGGTTGTCAGCAACATTACCAGGCTCATTGATTTGCCTGGGGCAGAGCTGGCCCAGCTAATGGGAGAGGAGGACCCAAAGCTGCCTGGGGCAAACAGCACAGCCTCTGGATTTTTTCGTTCTCTGATGTCTCTGAAGCGCAAGGGTGAGTATGGAGGGCATGAAGTCTGGTGTCCCACCTTTAGAGTGATGCCTTCTTCATTTGTTACACTTACTGTACAAAACTTTCAGCCCATAGTTTTGAGCTCGTGTGGAATGATTAATGCTATGGTTTCACAATTTCTGGGGATGCCACTTCTAGAAAGGAGCAAAAGAGGCCAGGAAATTGATCCCGGGAATGCCCTGCTCTTTGAGAACACCCTTCTTCTGGGGTTATTGCTGTGGTGTATGTCAGGCTGGCTTCAGTGGGTCAGCTGCCCACTGTGCAGCTCAGAAATCTGTAAGCATCTTCCATCCTAATGCTAGTGGTGCTCTGATCCACATCCCAATCCAGCGAGTCAGTGACAAAGCTCTGCAGACGGACTGATGAAGCCCAGTTTCAACTCTGGGAGGTGACATATCTCTCTTTGTCTCTTAGACAAGTATTCCACCAGAGTTTTCTTCTGCTAAACTGACTATTCTTCTCTCAAGTTCAGCTGTCTAGTTTGTGAAACACTAGCCCCAGGCCCTTCACAGGCGTCTTCTTTTGAACATGGTTTTGTTCAGATCCTTTCCTCTTCAATGGCTGACATTTACCATCTGTTGTGTTGAAATAAAAGGGTGTTCTAGGTGTGTGTGTGTCTTCTCCCACCTTTGCCCACACTCAGGAGGGCTGGTTCTCTTGATAAGTTCAGTTAAACCTTCTCACTCAGCTAGACAGAAGCAGCCTCCATCTGGGCCCCTCACATTCCTCCTCAGCTCTGGTTCCCCAGCTTAGGCTGGCTGGCTGCTGGCAGAGAAGCTGTGAGTTGCCTTCAGATGTTGGCAGCCTGAGGTTGAACACTTCTGATTAATCTTTCCCTTCCTTCGAGCAGTTCTGCTATTGTGAGTATCTCAGAGAAGGGAGCTATTGCTATGGCATAGTTTGACTACAGCTTTTTTCTGTCTTCAGCCATTATATAATTTCTCTAAGTGTTTCTGATTCTACCAAGCCTGTTCCTCCACTATGTTTCATAAGGACAAGCTTTGCAGCACCGCTGATCAGGCAGAATTTTCTGGTGGTGGCTTCAGCCCTCCACTTCTGTCTGACCTGGCAAGAATCCTGGTGCATACACTCACCCTTGGGAAATAAAAGACTTCAAGTCTTTTAGCATCCTTAGATGAGAATTACTTAATATTGCCATTACTTACTTTGCTGCTCAATAATAACAGGTCTTCATGCTGCCCCTAAAGTGCAGTTAGACTGTGCTCGTACCTGTTACTGCTTCTGCCTCTTCCCAGAGAGTAGCAGGACACCTTAACTTCAAGCACATGCCACTTGACAAGCAGAAGTGAGCGAGTAACCAAATTGAAAGTGTTTTCTTAGTGTGTATGTAAACCCCCATGTTCTTGTCAAAATCTTCCAGCAAGGGCAGGTGAGCTTTCTCCAGCTCCATTTTTTTATTAAATTATCTGTACTCTGTTGGAGCACTGCTCTTATCAGACCTGACGTCTCCTGCTAACTCTCTTCCCCAAGAGCTCTGCGTTCCCCCGTTCAGATGTCTCCATGGCCGTGTGTCACTACAGCTAGCAGATGTTTCCAAGTCTGCTGGCTGCACTCCCAGGCTGCAATGGCAGTGTCTCCCAGCATTGACAGGCACTGTCTGTGAACTCCTTGGCCAAACTCTGAGGAAAAAGAAGTTTGTGCCTACAGAAAAAATCGGTTTCATGTACTGTGTGTTTCATGTTGGAGCCATCATTTGTTTTTCTTCATGTTATAGACCAGCTAGAACAAACAAGTTTTATTTCTTCAAAGCCAAAGGCCAAGGACCATGGAACTCGGAGCTGATCAAACTGCAAATACTTACAACTTCTTTGAGCATCAGGAAACTCAATCTCATGCTGCTGCTTAGTTTCAGAAGCAATTGTAAAAGAACATCTAAGCCTTTGTAATGCAGCATCCATTCTCCAGACACGTCTTTCAAGTTTCTTTGAGAATCAAATTCTCATTCAGATACCATCTTCTGACTTCAAAACTAAATCGAATTTGTCAAGCCCTGCATGTCTCAAGAAGATGTATTTTCCTCTTCTATTCCTGGCCACTGTTGATTCTGTCTGTTGAATGTCTAATGAGTTTAGTTTTCTTCAAGGACAAGAATCTTTTGCCGATCATTCTCTCCCTTTGCACTCAAGCCTTTCAGATCTTTCGTGTGGATCAAGAGCTCACATTGCCCTCCTTTCTCTTGCATGACTGAAGCATGTGCTTTATCAGAGTGAGGTCAGAAAGTTCTTGATTTAACAGGAGGCTGGAGTACCTGGTGGCTTACCGTGTATTTCAGAAGTCCTGGAAGAAAGCAGAACATTCTTCAGGCGGAATAAATTTAGTTACACAGGATGGCTGCTAGAGAAGTGCATAGGGTTAACCAGGTCGCTCCCACATGCTGTGAGCATCAACAGCCCAGAGCAGTAAGATCTGTAGTACAAGAGACCAAAAGCGAGTAAAATCAAAATGATATATGACGGGAATAAAGAAAGCAAGAGAAAGCTTGTGGGGGAGGTGACCAGCCAATGCCTTGCTTGGATTGCTGGGCTATCAGCTGTAGCAGTAAGGAGAGAAACCTTCAGTGCATATGGTACAAATGTCCAGCCTGCCCTCAGAAGTGACCCATGTTCTTGGCAGTCTGGTCATAGAGAAGGGAGGAATGTTCTTTTCTTGCATCTGTTGTCTCTTTGAAGCCTAAGTACAAGGGCAGGACCAACCAGCTCTGTACCTGGTTCCAGTTCTCAGTCCCAGTCAGCAAGTTGTGGTGCAGTCTGTCCAGTGTCTTGTCTCCAGTCCAAACCTGTATGCATCTGAGGGAAGAAGTGTGGTGTCCAGAGTTCTGGTTGCTGCCAGTGAACTCTCTGGGAGTTGTCTCCACTTTCTGAGGGACAGATCATTCTGGCTGTGTGTGTTTGACAGAAAAATCCATTCAGTAGCAAGGCTGCATTTAGTAGAAAACACTGTGCTGGATAATCACTGCCTCACCTGGGAAGTTCCTCTGTGGACAAGAAGTGTTCAACATTGGTTCAACAAATGCCCTTCAGTTAAATGGACTTCTCATCTAATGTTTCCTTCCCTGCAGGGATCCCTTTCCTTTCAGCTCAGTTGCTTCCATCTTTTGGGATTATAGCCTGTGTTATTTACTGGAGTTTTGGAGCTGGCAGCTCATGCCTAATCTCAATGCCATGAGATGGGACCAGACTCCAAGACTGAGAGGAGCCCAGCTTTGCTACTCTCCTTCTGCCTTGTTCAGCTTTCATACTTTAATTTACTCAGACCAGGGCAGCTGACATGGAAGAGAGATTCACTGGGATGAAGAAATTCCATGTTTTACCCACTCCTGAAAAGGGAGCTGGTGTGAGCCAGTCAGATTATGTCTGCTCTCTCCAGTAGTGCTTATTTGCCTCTCCCATAAACGCATAGCTGCAACTCTTCTTTCTGCTCCACTTTATGTCAAACCACAGCGAGGATTAATCTGGATGTTTCTTTCACGGTATGGAGTGTGCCAATGTGGCAGGCACCAGGGCTGTCCAGGGTTCTTATATCTGCCTTTCCCACTTTGCTCTTTTCATAAGGTCTAGGATTGCAGATTCTAGGCCTTTGTAAACTGAAGCATCTGTTCTGATGTTGTTTTTTCTTCAAGGGCTAGAGAATATTTGCTTTAGCTGATAAAAGCTGTAATTAAAGTGAGGGAAGAAGCAGGATGATGAAGCCCATGTGAGTACGGCATGGTGAGATGAAGTGACTTATTTTGGAGTGTTTGTGATATCTCACATCTGTGAGGGTCCTTTTGACCTTCACCCTTAACATTTTGGGGCACCGGTTTTTGCATGTTGAAAACCTGTTCTTTGGGAAGCTTTAATTTCTGTTGGGTTCTGAGCTGCCTGAACACGTTGTCTTCTGTTCTGCAGAGAAAGGGGTGGTGTTTGGCTCGCCGCTGACAGAAGAAGGCATTGCACAGGTTTCCCAGCTGATCGAGTATCTGCACAAAAGTAAGCAGCTCTGTTTGCTGTCTTCCTACCCCAAGGGCTGTCTGTCCCACCTCAGGTCTCTGGTGCAGACAGAGTGACAGGCTCTGAGCTCTCCAGCGGCAGGAGTTTGGGACTGCCCTGGGCAACTGTTCCCCAGAATTGCCTAGCAGATATGTTGGTCTCTTTCCCTCTGTACAAGGACTTTTTCTACTGATGGGAGACAGCTTGAAGTCATGTCTCTGAATGCAGTTCACTGAGGTTTGCTGTCAAGCTCTGGAAAGAGGAGGGAACTGCTTTAGTAAGAAGGTGGGAAACCAGCCTCTGATTATTCAGTGCCTTTTCTTCTCCCCTCTGCTGAGCAGATCTAAGAGCAGAAGGCTTGTTTCGAGTGCCAGGCAACAGCATCAGGCAACAAATCCTAAAGGATGCTCTGAACAGCGGTACAGATATTGATCTGGACTCTGGGGAGTTTCATTCCAATGATGTGGCCACCTTACTCAAGATGTTCCTAGGTGAATTACCAGAGCCGCTGCTGACACACAAGCACTTCCATGCCCACCTCAAAATTGCAGGTGAGTGGGCAGCAAGAGGCAGTGATGGGCAGAAGGATTGGAATTGGCCTCCTGGAAAGCACACTAGGCTGTGAAGTGTATTCCTTAAAGGCAGCATAAGAAGGACTCTTCCTGCCACCTCAGCCTGGTGATGGAAAGACTAGAGCTGTTTAATGAATCAGACCAGGTCTGTCTAGATCATTCTCCTCTCAGGTACCACAGCGGTAAAGCCCACAGTGATAACCTGGGTCTCCATCTGTTTTATGTCCAGGGTTCTGAGCAAGTTGTGGTTTCTATGTATTTAATAACTGTTATTGAACTACCTTATGTGAACTTCCTCCATCTTGCCTTCAAGCCATCACAGCTCTTAGCAGCTCTGTTGTTCTGTGGGAGGAGTAGCATAGATTAACACATCGAGTGGGGAGCTTGGGAGCTGGGGGGAAGAGAGATGGAGGGCCAA
This sequence comes from Regulus satrapa, assembly GCA_013396955.1. Taxonomy (NCBI): domain Eukaryota; kingdom Metazoa; phylum Chordata; class Aves; order Passeriformes; family Regulidae; genus Regulus; species Regulus satrapa. The sequence goes on from VWZN01018305.1 coordinate 570,939, forward strand.
GAGCTGTGCAGGGGTTTGTAGGAGATCTGCATATGAAGAGGAAAGGATAAGCAGTTGCAACAGACTGCTCTGAAGGAAGGTAATGTATGTCCTTCATGTTTTGCCTTGTGATTTGGCAGACTTGACGCTGTTTGATGAGAAGGGGAATAAGACCAGCACTCCAGACAAAGAACGCCAAATTGAAGCCCTCCAGCTGCTGTTTTTGATCCTTCCCGCTCCCAACCGCAGTCTGCTCAAACTGCTGCTGGACTTGCTCTACCAGACCGCCAAGAAGCAGGACAAGAACAAGATGTCTGCCCACAACCTTGCCCTCATGTTTGCCCCCCACATCCTATGGCCCAGAAATGTGAGCAATGCCTCTGTGTCTGTGGGTGGGATATTGCAAGGTAAAAAGCGCAAAGGCTTGGCAGGGGAAAAAACACAATGAGAAGGTTAAGTACTGACACAATGATGTGAGGGTTGGAGGCTGTGATAGAGAGGTGGGAGCCTCCTGGCAGGACTCAGTCCCTGTGTTCAGCCCAGACCTGCCATGGGTCTCATTTGCAACTTAATGCATCTTCTTTTTCAGTAGAATTGCAAGCACAGCACAGTCATGCTTCTTCTTAGAATGTCATCTCCAGAAAAACCTTGCAGATCTCTCTTCAAGGTTTCTTATGCTGCTTGTGAACTGTTTGGCCGCAGAGTTATCTGATTCTCCTCTCAGAGCCACTTTGGCTCTGTGAGCTCTGCTGTTGGTGTGTTATAAGCCCTGCCTGCCTGTCATCTCAGAGTAGATCTCCTGCTGTGGCACTGTGTGTCTGTGTCCCAGAAGAGACCCCTCCTCCTCCCCTTCTAATGGATGTGCCTTTGGCTGTGTCCCCTTGCCAGGTGACAGCAAATGACCTGCAGGAAAATATCACAAAGCTGAACAATGGAGTGACCTTCATGATCAAACATTCTCAGAAACTCTTCAAGGTGAGTGTGCTTTGGCATCTTGCTCTTCTGCCTCCATCACCAGGAGGGGACTGAATGCCTCTGTGTCCGGACAGGATCCCACATGTTGAGTGTATATTCTCTGGGCTCTCTTCTGCGGTAGGAGAAGGAGACTTTCTACAAGAAACTTCCTCTAGTGCCTAGGGAGGAGGTCTTTGCTGGGCAGGCAGCCCTGGAGGTGGCTTTGCCCGGGCAGGTCAGCAGCACGGTGCAGTGTAACACTCCCCTCTGCTGGACACCAGCACCTGCTGCCCGGCAGGAAACCTGGCTCCCGAGGGCAGGTACACACCGGGCTGCTCTCGGGACCTGCCAGGATAAGGAAATGGAAGGGGTTCGTCCTGCCTGAGTGCTGCCAAGAGCAGCATACCTGATGGAGTGGGTTGTTTTGCTGTGGATTTCTCTGCAAATGGTCATCAGCCCACTGTTGTTACAGGCAGTGTCCAGCTCTGAGGAGGGTGCTGTGGTAGGACAGTCAGGAGTGTGGGGCTTTCAACTGTTCCTCCAAGGAACAGTTTCTACAACAGACAGGCCCTTGGCTTCTCAGGGCCTTCCTGGTCACTAGAGGCGTCTGCTCACTGCAGAGTCCTCCTGTAGAGAGTTCCCCTTCTACCTTCTTTGTCAAGCCCAAGTTGGGCCAGCTCAGAGGTGGGGCAATTACTTAGAGCAGAGTTCCACAGGAATTTTCCTTACTCCAAGTTCCACTTGTGCTGAATGTCCGCATGTACAGGATACTGTGAACAGGGAGTGCATTGAGGACATGAAATTCCATGGCTTTGTTTGCCCAGAATGGCTGAGTCTTGATTCAAGTGGCTTGTGTTGTATGGTTGAAAACTAACTGTTGCTGGAGCCACTGTTTCCCCAAGGCCAAAGATGTTAAACATACCTTTGGCCTGTTCTCTGCTCATCCTCACAGGCTCCAGTGTACATCCGGGAGTGTGCCAGGCTACACTATCTGGGATCCAGAGCCCACACATCAAAGGTAAGGCCAGCAGATGCAGCGCCTGCCCTCCATGAAAAGGCAGAGGCTGTGATGCTATGAAGGGATCTTTGTGAGTGATAGAAGCTGAAAACAAACCAAGTCATGAAAGAAGATCTGTCAGAGGGCAGGAGCAAGAGAAGCATATGGTGTAGTAGTGCAGGCGGCTGCATTAGGGAAATTGGACAGAGTTGAAGCATCTGTTAATCAAAAGCACAGGGAAAGAAAGCTACGAGCCCCTGTTTAGCAGCAAACCTGCTCCCTGTGCCCAGTGCATGCAGCACCTGCTCCTTCACAGGGCTGTGCCTTCCAAACAGACAGACGTGCCTGCTGCCATGGCCAGGATGCTTGGCAGAAGTGCTGAGATAAAGGCTACTTGCTGCCACTGGGACAGCATTTGTGTCTTGCCAGCAAATGCTTCCCTGCCTCACACAGCTGAGAAGAGGGAAGATGCATGGCAAGGAGCTGCACTGACCCTTCTGAAGCCTGGAAGGGCTTCTGCAGCTCGCATCTGGGAGGGGAGGGAAGAAGCAATGGGGTCACCTTTGTATTGCTGTCACCTCTTCCTGGCACGGGGCCTGCTGATGCAGTGCTGCTGCAGAGGGGTAGGGAAAACACAGCCCTGTGCATTCACTGGGGTTGAGGCAGCTCTTCCTAGCCTGGCTCAAATGGGTGGCTCGTTGGGATTAAAGCATGGCAAGCGACTCCTGTCTCCGCTTTCCCAGGACGACCTGGATTTGCTGACGTCTTCTGGCTCCAAGGAGCTGCAGCCCCTCAAGTCTCAGAAGCGAAGCCGGCTGGACTGTTGCCATCAAGAGGAGACCCAGCAGCGCACGGAGGAGGCACTGAGGGAGCTCTTCCACCACGTCCACAATATGCCTGACTCTGCGAAGAAGAAGAAGCTTATCCGGCAGGTAGTGTGGGGAGGAAAGCTATCTTGGGGTGTGCTTGTCAGCACAATCCTGGGCACAGGGCTAAAGACAGGGCCTTCTTGAGAGCTGCTCCTAATGCTGGGCAGGCTGGGGAATGTGATCTCTGCACTGTGTGAGGGACAGAGCTGTAAGAAGATAGGAGGAGGAGGTGTCCTGGGTGTTGCTGTGCCAAGCAGTGCTTTTGAGCTCTGTTTTTCAAGCTAAGGACTTGCTAGGCTGCAGTTTCCCAGGCCTTGTTGAGCTTCCTCCCTCAGAAAGGGAAAAGTTTCTTCCCCTGTTGCCTGCAGAGAGTGGACAAACTGGTCTCCTCTTGGTCTCAGACAACTTGCTGCACCAGACAGACTGGTCAATGTGGCCAACACCAGTTGTGGCTGCCAGCCTCCAGCTGCTGCCCAGCCTTCTTTCTGCTCCAAACATCTGCCACTTTTGGTTAACCTGATAGCCAGCACAAAGCACCTTTGCATCCAAGCTCCCTGTAATCCTGGCTGGAAGGTTGGCCTTCCTCTGCTCTCTTCCTCCTGCAGTTCTGAGCTGCTCCTCCATTTTAGGGAGTGAAGGAGAGAAACTGAGTTCTGGGACAGCAGGTAGAGCAGCACACATCAGTAAGGGACATAACTGTGTATAACTGTGCTGACATACTGCCCTCATGTTTCCTCCTAGTTTAATAAGCATCCAACAGCTCTGACTCCTGGCTCTGATGTGCCCACATCCCCAGCACCGCGACGCACCCGCTCACGCTCCTTCAGCGGCCTCATTAAGGTAAAAGCAGCCTCTGACCCTTGCTCTCCACTGTGAATTTCTGATGCTGCTTTTTTGCTTCTGCCTTGCCCTGCCTTGAATGAGACCCTCAAAGGGTAGGGACTCCTCAAATTATTGCCTGCCAAACAACACAGATCCAGTGGGGCAGAAAAGGCAGCACAGTGACAGTGCCTTGTTAGTGTAAAGTGTAATTATCTTGAAACACATGGCTGTAAGATCCATGCATCTTTCTGGAGAATTGATTGCTTCCTGAGATGAGATGAGGATTGACAGGGAGCTGGTCATGTAGTCCAGCCTGTTAGCACGGGTCTTAGCACATTATGGGCTGCCCTACAGCAGCATGTACTGTGCATCTGACAGGCTGGGCTCCTTGCCGTGCCTCAGGCCAGCTCCCAGACCCTTTACAATCAGGCAGGCTCAGCTTAGTGGTATGGTATTTCAGGTGGTTCTGCTTTGCAATCATTTTCCCAGCTTGGCTTCCTTTTTTTCTTTCCCAGCTTTCAACTGCTTACCAGCAATGCCTCCTGCTCCTTCTCTTTCTTTTTTACTTTGCATTCTAAGCACTAGCCAACGGCCCTTTCTTCTTAGCTTAGCGGAAAGTTTTGGGAACTCCAGTTATCCTGGAGAGGAAGAGCAGGGATACCACACCGGAGCCTGTGCGGGTCAGCAAAGAGAATGTCCAACTGGTAAGAGCTGCTCCCAGCACCACTGAAGCTGCTGGTGGGGAAGTGTGTGAGGGGACTTTGAGTGCAACTTCCTGGGGAGCTGTTCTCTGTCCAGGAGAAGGGTTCCAAATTTCTTCTGTATGATAAAATAAGGTCCTGAGAAGCTGCTTTGAGGAAAGCAGAGCAGGGATGAGAGCACTGGGCTCTAACTCCAGTCTTGTCTCTCTGGCTGTGTCCTGCCCTGTGCCCTGTCTTGTGCCCCCTTCCCTCTCATCCTCCTCACAGGTTGTACAAAGCCTGCTGCCTGTATGCAGTAGGGTTGTCCCTTGTCCCAGACAAACCAAGAGTGGATTTGGGTGGCAGATGCTCTTTGGTGGTACAGGCTGCTCCCAGGGAAGGCTGTGGATGCCAGTTCATTCTCCAGCTCTCTACTCCTATTGCCCTCTCTTGTCCAGTTACAGAAATGTGGCTCTCCAGCTCATATGTCCCAGGCGAAGCTGAAGTCTTTGGAAAGCCAGAAAGAGGTGAGACACTTCCCCTTACCCTCCATTCCTCTTCCTGCGGGGAGCCTGGTGTGCTGGAACCTGCCGAGGTGACAGCCCACACTCAAGGCTCTGTGACAGCTGTGGTGGCCCAGCTCGTAGCAGTCTGCTCCGTGCCGAGCTGCAGGCAGGTGACATGCTGGAAGCCAGACCCCGAAGGGTCTTGCAGCCCTTCTGCCTGTGAGGTGCCAGGCTGGCTGCTGCAGGAAGCAGAGGGAAGCTGGCAGCACAGGGTAGTGCTAACAGCCTGTCAGGGTGGCAGTGGCACAGGAGGTTGGTGCAGCCCAGGACCGACTGTCGTGTTGGTTCCTGTCTGCTCACTGCCTCATCTTTAGCAAAAGGTGTGAGAGGCTGACACCAGGGAAGGGTCCTCGCAGGGACGGCCTTTTTTTGCCTTGTGTCTCAAGCATCCAACTCGTCTCGTTCTCTGCTACAGGGATCCTGTAGACGCATGCGAGCCCGCCTGCTTTCCAAGGATTCCTCATCCCTCTGAATCGCCTCGCACCAGTGCATGGGTGGGGATTGCCCAGCCTCACAAGCTGTGAATAGAAAATGTGCTGCACTGAGGGGGGAGTGCTGCAGGCTCACAGCAACCCTCACCAACACAGCAGCGCTCTTGAAACTGGACCTTGGCAAGGATCGCAGGGATTTGTTTCTTTCTGTATATAAATTATATTTCATTCAACTATGGGGCAAACCACTATCTAACCAAAACTTGTGCAGCATGTCTGACCTGCTGGCTCTGGGAAGAGCTGGAGTGCTTGCTTCCAAGGAGAGCCCTGTTCATTGCAGGGCCTTGTGTGCACTCCCAGCTTTCTCTGTAGTGTTGCTAGGCTGTATTTTTTTTTTGCTTTTCTGCTCTGAGTTTTTAACACATTGGCTTGTTCTTGCTTCCTCCCCCCTGTTAGCAGTGAGAATGACGGGCTGTAACCCTTACCCATATCCTGACATCTAAGCTTGCCTCCAATCCCCCTCTGGAGGCGTGCCCTTCTCTGCTTCTTCTTGGCTGCGTTTTGCTCTGCCGTTTCCAAAGGGCTGAGGTGCACAAACAGTACAGAGCACAGGATGGGCCTGGAAGGAGAGGCTCTGGATGCCATCTTTTCAAGTAGGGCCAGGGGAAGCAGCTTCCACAGTAAACTCATCCCTCTATTTTAGCTTGAGCTGGAGGCAGCCCTTTCTCACTGCCTTCAGGTTTCAGTGGCACAGTTCTGAACAAGGAGTGTCTTGGCTTTGTGTTCACCCAGGGAGGATGAAGCTGAGGAGAGCAGGAGGCTAGCAAAGGCTGTCTGGGGCAGAACAGCCTCGTCTGTGGGAGTTAGAGTGCCTGGGGCAGGCAGAGTCTTGTGGCTGTGTGTAAAAGAGAAAAACGGGTGAGAGGTGAGAGAGGGCTCCATCCATTTGTGATCTGCTGCTAATGATGCCAAAGGCTCAAGATATCTGGATGGCTGGTAAGGCAACTGATTGATTAGTCATCTAATTGGGGGAAAGGGCTGAAGCTGGCTTCAGCTCTTTGGTCTGAGCTGCAGAAATAAGATGAAACCTTCTAGATACAGGATAAACCCCAATCACAGCTGGCCAATGTCAGCAGTCTCGTTAAGCCAAAATGCTCCAGTAAGCCAGTCTTGCCAAGAACCTGTCTGCAAACATTCTGAGGTAGGATACACACAGGGTCACTACTGTGAAATAAAGATTTAATCAGCTGAAGAACCATCTAAACACTTCTCAGCCCTTCTCAGCAAAGCAAATAATCTCTGGAATCCAATTATATTTGTCTTCTAATCTTTAGGAACCAGCAGGAGTTAGAGCTCTGCTCATGACAGCTTTCTGAAACAACTGGTGGCAGGAGGTGTGAATATTGGGATAGGAACAGGGAATCCAGTCTGATTGGCTGGAGCTGTCAGAACAGGGCATTGGAGCCCTGTGCAGCTTAGCTGGGATTTGTCACTTTTTAAAATGTGATTTTTATTTTTTTTTTAAGATACAAATCTTTGTGCTGCTCTGTACAAAGGGTGGGTTTTGGTACTTTATCAGGGATGCTTGTCCCCAGTCTGACCCCAAGTTGGAGCTTTGAAAATATGGGGGGATGGGGGGCTGTAGATGTGTGAGTTGGGAGTTGCTGGTGTTAGGAGCCTCTGTCACAGCCAAGAAAGAGCTGTGGTTCTTCAGGGACCAGACTGATGATGATGCTGTGAGGAAGGGCAGAGGCTGTTTGCTGTGGTAGTAGTATGTGCTTTTTGGACGTGTCTGTAATCATTCCCTCCAGAGGCTGAAGCTGTCTATGTGTTTTTTCTCTGAAGGACACCGTGTTTTTCTGACTGCACTTCTGCCCTGTCCCTGCAGCCTGCTGTTAGCAGAGACTTGGGAACCTCAGCTTTGCCTCTGAGCAGAGATGAGGCACAGACAGAGGTCAGGTGGCAGCACAGGGAGAGCTGGGTCTGTCACTCCTGCTCTCTGTGCTCTTACTTCCTGGCTGAAGCGTTTGTTCGCTCCTCGTCTCCCCATTGTCCCTACTTGGTGTATCTCATATCTCTCTGTGTGGGTGACTGCTTGGCAAGGCAGTCTTGGACCTAGAAATAAATACACTGCTCCCATAGAGATGAGAGGAATGTAACTCTCCACTGTCCCCTCTTACTGATGGCTCTAGCTCAGGGGCTCTCTCTGGCTTCTGGCACAGCTGAGATTTGTTCAGATCTAAGAAAATGACCTATAGGGCATTGGCCAGGCCTGCATGTGTCAGATGCCTTACCTGCCAAGGGGGTGGGAGCTGTCTCCAGACGGGGCAGTCCCAGGAGGGGTTCAGTGCCCTGGGCTTTAGTCTGTGGTGCTGGGCTCAGCCTGCTGCAGATGGTGGGGCTGACAGATTCCCCCCCTAGGACCTTGGCTGTTGCAGTCCCAATGCATTCACACTGTCTCCCAGGCACGGGAGAGTTTTAGTCATGCTTGGATGTGTCTCGTTTGTCTGCCCTGTGCAATGACTCATAAGGATGCTTCTTCCCAGAGCAGCCGCTAACTGTTCCCAGAGTCTATCATTTCCAAAGTATTTTTAATCTTTGTCCTTATTTATATATGCTATGTCAGTACTGTTGCAGACTGTTGCCTTTCTGTGTGTTCATGTGAAAACACCACATTAAATGCTTTTATTTTTAGTGGTTTTGCTTGGTGGCTTAATCAGTTTCATTGGGACAACAAGGACTCCAATCCACATTCGAAAAGAAGGAAATGTCTGCTTAGAAGCCCAGAGCGACTACTTTTAAATGTGGGGGTGCTTGGTGAGGTGCTGCCCACCTGAAGGGATGGCACTGGCCTCCCATAGCACTAGAGCTCGAAAGCCTCTAGGATACTTGCATGATACAGGGTGTTCAGACAGGCTGTCTTTCCCTTGGAAGTATGAAGTTGGACCTCTTCTTTTCCTGTCTTCCCCCTGCTGTCATCCAGGGTGATGGGAAATCAGATTTACAAAGAACACTTTATATAAATAATGGATCAAATGAATAAATTTTTCTCTGTAGGGCCATTCTTCTCTTGGCACTCTTGGCTGCCGAGAGAGGATGCTTTCTGCTCGCATTTTCTTTTCCTCCTTCTTAATAATGGCGTCTCAGATTTTATGCAGATTATTTCTCTGTGAAGTTCTTCCACGTTTGAAATGCCCTGGGCTCGCCTGCCATAGCTCAGACACTCATTAACATCCTCGCCGTGCAATTGAAAAACAAGCAGGAGAAGGAGAAGCACGGCGTGTTTGAAAGCGGCGCTGCCTTCCTGCGGGCTGAGCCCCAAGCGAGCCCCCTTCTCCTCCGTGGCTGCAGTTGGGTGTCATGGGAATGGTGAGCCCCATCTCCCTGGAGCTCAGGGAGCGGGAGGCCACGGGCCTCTGTGCACTTCAAAGTGGCGTGAGAGTCTAGAGAGACATTTCTCCTCTTGAACGTGTTGAACAAAGGAATGCAAAAACTCACAACAGCTATCTTCAATACGGAGAATCCAAATATCGCCCCCCTGATAAGCTGTGATTCAAAGTGACAGCTTTATCTGGCTTACATAATTTTAAAAATGAGTAGTTTTTGGCTTCTGAAGCCATAACCCAAGCACTTACACTTACTGCAAGTGAAAGGGCAGCAGCCACTGGGACCCAGCATTGGGTGAAGGCATATATTTAAAGGGGGATCACTCATCTCTCAGTGTGTTTGCTTTGGCCTGTCAGTATGTATGCACAGCAGTGAGGTTACAAAACAAACAAGCAGTGCTCACCTTCATTTCATTAAGCAGTTTTATCTCAAATTGCACAGCACAGACTTGCAAATAAGTTCTTCAGAGTGTCACTGCTATCTAAATCAATTTTTGCAAGTTGTCTTGATTTTTTTTTTTTTTTAAACTGCTCTGCCCTGGTTTGGAGTTGAAATAAGATATTTTCTCTCTCTTAAATTATCATGTGTGGCTGGGAGCTGTCATGTTGCTGCTGCATCTCACTGCCTAGGGCAACAGTGTAGACAAAAAACATGACTACTGCTAGCGATAGATATTGGCATCAGCCAGACCAGTTATCAGGCTTTACAATCTCATTGGCTTGGATTAAATAATACTTTTTCATGGAGTGAATAAATTACCATGTTTAGTTCTGTTTGCTCATCTCCCAAGTGAGGGTTTTGTGTTGAAGCTCATAAACTGTCAAGGCGTGTCGATGCCAAGATCGCCGTGCCGGGTCCCACACTGACCTTAGCTTGTGCTGTGGCACACAGTGGGATCTCAACTGGCACCACCTCTCTGGCCCCATGCTGTTGCAGCCCAGCTTTGGAGTGCCCGCACATGAGGGAGGTGATGGGGTTGTTTTGGGGCTCCTGTGCGAGGAGATGCTATCCCCAGCCCTGCATCATAGGGTGAGGTTCACAAACTTCCCCAGCACCAGCCTTCGATTTTTGTCTGGGCTGGAGTGAGATGTTTTCCTTTCTCTGCCGAGTCCCAGCTGGAGTGGTCATTTATGTGGCCCCCTCTCCAGTTCCTCCCAAGCCAAACCAGCCTCCCCTGCCTTCCTGTTGGGGAAGATTTACAAATCCACCACCCAGCCCTCCCGTGCAGCACCTTGCATGATATTACAATTGTCTCCTTTTCCATCATTGTGTCCCACTTGATCCTCTGCTTTTGGCTGAGGCTCCTGTGCCACTGGGAACTGACATGAGTAGAGGTGCCAACCTGCTCTGGCCGTTGTGGCTGCATCTAACTTGGTGTGTGCAGAGGTCTGTGATATGGGGGTGTCTGTGTTGACCTGCGGTTGGTTGTTAGAGTTTGTTTTTCCAACCTTTTTCCTTACAAAGCTTGAGCCTCGCTTGCCGGTGGAGCGGGATCTCGGTAACCTCTTGCACAAAAGCCTCTGGCTCCATTGTGCCTCTCCCAGGCCGTTCTGCAGCGGCAGCACAAGAGGGGGCTGGCAGCACACGCTGCGGGACGGGACCCCCTGCCCGCCCCGCAGCCCTGGGGGCCCCGCGCCAGATGTGCTGGGGGCAGCCTTGGAGACGCCTGGGTCTTCCTCCCTGGCTACATCTGGCAGATGGAGGAGGTGGGAAGCTGGGACTATAAATAAAGTGAACAAAAACATAAAGAGCACTGAGAAGGCTGGGGAAGGATGTCCTCAAAATCAAAAATCAGCTCTGCAGCTAGCTCCTAAGCATGGCCCTCCAGCTCTAAGGAGAGTTCCCTGCCTGCATCCAGGGCCAAGAAGAGCTGTCATAAGGCAAGCTGAACCCTTTCCCTCTCTTTCTCAAGTTATTTTTTATTACTGCCATTCTCTTGCCATCCTTCAGAGCCAGACCCTGCTAGCAGGTCGTTCAGGCGCACGCCTTGGGCTGGTGCTCCTTCCTTTAGAACCTGCAGCCTGAAAGCTTGTCTTCTGCAGTGTGGAAAGGTGGGTGATGGAGGCAGTGTGGAGATGGGAGGAGTTCCCTTGTCCCACGTTGAGCAGAATCTGACTTTCTTACATTCTCTAGTAACTTGTGACTCTGTAAGGGCTGGGGAAGGAGGAGCAAGGACGCAGAGACACATGCTCACAACTTTGGGACTGACGAGGCACAGAAAGGCCATCTGCAACTGTGGAAGCACAGTGAGCCCAAGCAGGCATGCAGCTTATTGGTCACACCCCAGCGTGGGACCAGCTGCCAGCTAGCCATAAATATGGAGCAGAGGCATGCTCATCTGCACCCAGGGAATCTTCATCAACAAAACCAGGACAGCCTCTGCCTCCTTCATCCATCAGGCTGAGGCACTCCTTATTTCTCAGGTTAGGTGTTTTCCCAGTCCAGGGATGTCAGTGCAGTGGGGGTGAAAGGGCTTGGTGGGAACAAGCCCCGTTCCTCAAACAACAGAACACTGTCTCTGCTTACCCCGTGGCCAAGGTCATCAGCTGAATCCTGAAAACCCACCTGCTCTTTCTGGGAGGCAGGGTTTTATGGCAGAGGAGCTGCAGTTTACGGCACCGTGGAGAAATATGTTGGATGTGCTTGGCAACAGCAAATGGAAAGTTAGTCTATTAAACAGTAAATTATCCCTCCAATGCATCTTCATTGAGGAGGGTTAATGAGTGGCTGCAGGCAGAGTGAGTGGGAAAGAGTGTGTGTGTATGCACAGCACGGATGTGGAACAATTGCTGCATCTGGGGACCCTGGAGCCCCCGATCCAACAATAGCATTTCCATGTGCAAGGCGCTTCACAGACACCTCCTCGCGTGTGGTTTATCCAGAGCAGCCTGCGCTGCACTGCGGAGCTCCCAGGCGGTTGGTGTGTCCAGCCGTGCTGGGAGCAGCATCTCTTCATCTGCATCTGGGCTGCTCGGCGCAAATGTTTCCCCTGTGGGCTAAAGCTGGTTTTGGGAACCCAGGCTGCAGGGCTCAGCCACGCCACGAAGCAGGGATGCGGTGCCTTGCAGACTGTCCCCTCCTGCTGTTCCACAATTGTTCAAGGCAGTGGGACAGACTGGGTTCCCCCTACCTGGATGGTCGCTGTTGTGTGAGGCTGGCGCCAAATCCATCTGCTGGGAGTCTTGGTATCTCCTGCATCGTCTCAGAGCAGTCAGTGGATGCTGTTCCTTTCGCTTGGTCCCAGTGGTGAAGGTCGTCAGGCAGCAGAGCTGCCCGGCTCCTTCAGTCAGTGGGGCCACCTCCGCAGAGCAGTGCTGGCCATGTTTGGAGGGCGATGGGGGTGGTGTTCACAGGGCAACACTGGCAGTGTCTAGCAGGTGATGCTGGCCATATTCACAGGGTGATGCTGTTTGTGAAGGAGGGCTTGTCCCTGGAAAGATACGGGAAAGAGCACATCCCCGCCCTGCCTGCTGCTGCTAACCAGATTTACTGTGATCCCATTGCCCCCAGCCGCCCGCACCACTCTCTAACAGACCCATCAAGGGCACTGTCGTGCTACAGGAGCCCAACAGGTACCCTAATGGGGCTGACACGCCAGCCCGCTCCCACACAACGCCTCATTCTCCCGAGCCCTGTGTGTCTGGCAGGACAAAGGCAACCTGGCCTCCCAGCATGGGCCAAGCTGGCCAGGCATGACAGATGAGGCCCAGGACAGCCCGGCAGCCCACCCTGCACAAAATGTCTGGGGGATGTTAAGAATCTGAAGGTCACAGCCACTCTGCTCCCAACACATCTCCAGCTGGGTCTTAGGGCCACTGCTCCCCACACGGGTGCTGCTGGTGGAAGGAAGGGTCCAAAGCACGGCCCCAGTGCAAGGGATGACAAATCCTGCTGTTGGCAGTGCTCCTCAGCAAGGAGGTTGGAGCAGATGCCATACACTTGTGTGCTTGTGTTGGGTTTGCATGGCAAGGCTTTGGTGAGAAGCTTCTAGAAGCTTCCTCCATGTCCAGTGGAGCCAGTGCTAGTCAGCTTCAAGATGGATTGACCACTGGCCAAGGCTGAGCCCACCAGCGATGGTGGGAGCAGCTCTGGAATAATGTATGTAAGAAAGGGAGAAGTTTCTGCACAACACCAGCAGCAGCTGTAGAGAAGGAAGAATACGTGAGAGAAACAACTCTGCAGACACAACGGTCAGTGAAAGAAGGGGGTGGGATGGTCCATGCACCAGAGCAGAGATTCCCCTGCAGCCTGTGGTGAAGCCCAGGGCGAGGCAGGATGTACCCCTGTACTTCACTTCCACAGTGAAGTAGAGATTCACCTGCAGCCTGTGAAGGACCCTACACCAGAGCTGGCAGATGCCCAAGGGAGGAATGTGAGAAGTCTCTGTCCTGAGGAGGAAGAAACAGCAGAGACCACAGCTGAGAGACCACAGCTTGTAGGGAGGAGGTAGAGAAAACTGGGAGTGAAGCTGAGCCCAGGAAAATGAGAGGGATGGGAAAAGGTGTTTAAAGATTAGGTTTTATTTCTTATTATCCTACTCTGATCTGATGAGTAATAAATTTAACCAATTTCCCCAAATCAAGTCTCTTTTGTCCATGTTGGTAACTGGTTATCTGTCCCTGGCCTTACCTTGGCCTATGAGCTTTCCATTATATTTTCTCTTCCCTGGCCAGTTCAGAAGGGGAGGGACAGAGTGGCTTTGGGGGGCATCTGGTGTCCAGCCACAGCCAACCCACCAGAACCCTACTGCCTGTGTTTGAAACCCTTCTGCTCTGCAGCAGTGCCTGATCCCACCCTGAGAAAGGCTGAGCACTGCTGCGGACGGGTGATAACCACGGCCCTGCTTCAAAGCATGTATAAACGGGCTGCCTCCCCTCTGCGTGCCCAAATCCAGTGTACAGCACACTGCCTTGAAGCTCAGGCATGCTGGAAGGTGCTATCATGGGACCCAGTGCCAGCCCAGCCCACGGGAGAGCTAACAGGGGCGAGCTGTGACCTGTCCTGGGTGGGAGGAAATGCTGGGATGCTGCCCTGGGGGGCTTGGCTTAAAATTTGAAGCAATTTTTGGTTTGAAGCTTTGTAGCTGCTTTGCATCTCTCTTTCCACGACAGGTCTGGCGCGTACCCTGGAACCCTTTTCTGGATCTTCCCATGAAAACTCCTACAAAAAAAAAAAGCTTCTGCTTAATTTTAACCAAACCCAGAGCCCATCAGACGATCCAGATGGTCTCTCTCTATCAAGCAGTTTGGCCCAAATCCCGGCGGCAGACGGCAGGACCAGCCCTCCCCTGATAAAGAAGTTTGGGGTTTATTTTTCTCCCTGCTCCTCATCCATATTCAGAGGAACCCTGGGATTTTCCCAGGCAGCTGTTACTCTCTGAGACCCACCCCAGCAGGATGCCTGGGTGACTTGGGATCACCCAAAGGCACCGGGGGCTGAGGTGAAGGAGGAGGGTCTTGGTACACACTGCTGTCCTGGCTCACCCAGCCCCGGCTGTGCTGGCAGCCCTGGAAGGGCGCTGCTTTTACAGCTGGAGCAGATGCTGAGGGGTCAGCCACGGCTGGCAGCCCAGCTCAGTGGGATGCACTGTGGACCTGGGGCTGCGTGGCAGGGAGACGCAAAAAGCTCGCAGAGAACAGCAGGAGCTGAGGTACCTACAGGAGAAAATGTGGATGTCAGCCTGAAATGGCGTTTTCAGCTGCCCAGTCCTGTAGTCCCACTGGAACTGGGACAGGTGATGGTGGGCTCCAGGCAAGCCCTGCCTGCTGCTGCCTTTGCCAGGACCACAGCCCCGTGGAAGTGACTGGCTGTTGCTGCAGCTGGACACAGAGATGGAGGGAGCTTGCTTTCACTGCAGATCACAAGGATTTGCCTGAGGCAAGTGCTGCAAAAAAACGGAGGAAACAAGATCCCTCGCTCCCTCCCGCCTTCCTGCCAGCGCCAGAGGTAAAGGGCAGGTTAGGAAGACCCGGTTCTGCTCTGCCAGCCAAGGGGTGAAGGGGAGTTTGTGAGGGAGAGCGATCACAAGCATCACACTGATAGCAGCCCTTGGGGGACACCAAGCTATTCTGGAACAACATCCTTCACCACCCAAAATTCAGCTGAGGTCTACAGTTCAGACCCCTTCAGGGCCATTGCTGCCAGGGTCTCTCTGGGAGCAGGGCAGGCTGCGGGGCCACCTCTGCAGAAGCTATGCCAGCAAGGGGTCAGCTCCCGGAGTCCTGGGAAGCAGCTCATCTTCCTTGCTGTCAGGGCTGCTGGGTAGCAACGAGGAACAAACCCCTTTCATCCATCTCAGGCACAGCTTCCTCCTGGGACTGGGGCCAGAGGAAGGAGATGTCACGAAAATGCAGACAGATGATGGGAGCCGGCATTCGGGATGGAAAAGAGCTGCTGAGCTGGGCCAAGCTGGTGCAATCCTGTGTGTGTGTGTGAGGTGGCCCTCGCTGGAGCAGGACCACAGGCAGACACCTCCCTCTTGCCCTGTTTAAGGAGCCCGTGGAGCTCCGTGTGTAGAGGGCATTGATTAAAGAGGCACTCCAGCCCCTGGGACCTGCCACCATCCCTGCAAATATCCACCATGCCCTGTTGCACTGGGGTGTCCATGCTCACACACCACCCTCCCATCGTGGTACAGTACAACAGGCTCCCGTCTCCCCTCCTTCTATGGATTTCCTCTCTGAGGAGGATTTGTAGCAGTTGCTGCCAGAGGCCAGGGCTGTGTTGGGCACATCAAAATACCTGTTGGTTTTTCGGTTTTTTTTTGAGGGGTCAGCAGTTGCAGCCATGGGGTTACAAATGTTTGGTTTAGGTGTCATTAATAAAACAAGTGACTAGCCTTCCTGTTTACACCCTCCTGCCTTGCATTTGCAGATCCCAGGGGAAAAAAATGGAAAGCAAAAAATGGAAGGCAAAGTTTGTGGGTTGGAGACGTAAACTGTTTAGTGTCAAACTTACAAGATTTCTTTGCTTCACTTCCTTTTGCTTTGAAATAGGTGCATTTTGCCTTGTTTTTCCCTGTAGGTTAGCAAAAAAAATACATTTTGGTTACTTTATTTTTAAAGATGTTCCTCTGGAATGGAAAAAAACCCCACAGCTAATACCACAGCCAGGACTTCAAGATTTGCTGTTTGTGTGCGGGGCAAAGCGCAAAGCAGAGCTGCCACCCCTGTCCCCTCTGCACGCTGGGGTGCCATCCCAGCTGAGCGCTGCCAGGTCCCTGCGCCTCACCTGGACTCCGGACGACGGGATGGGGTTTCAGGCTGCCGGCTGGGAGACAGGCCGAGGCTCCCTTAACTACCCCGGGGACGCGAAAGCTTTTGGCATCCCCGAGGAGAGGTGGGAACGCTCTGCCTGCGGCCGCCTGGCTCGCAGGCTGTTTTTCTCCGGGGTGCCGCTGCCCTCGGCCTCTCCCGGAGAAGTCGGGTGCCCCCGCGTACCCATCCCGCTGTCCCGGGTGAGGGCACCGATCCGAAGCCCACCTTCCTGCACG
>VWZN01018305.1:587215-626327 GCA_013396955.1 Regulus satrapa
GCCGTGCCCCGCAGCATCCCCCGCGGCACCGAGCGCCTGTGAGTACCGCCGGGCTTTGTCCGCCGCCGCCGGGCGTGCGGCGAGGAGGGCGCGGGAGCCCGGCGGGGCTCGTCCGGGAGCGCGGGGGTCCGAAAAGCGCGTGGGGAGCCAGAGCCCCCGCGGGGGCGCGGAGCGCGCTCAGGACCTGTCGGGAGTGCGTGCGGGAGCCCGTCAGGGGACGCGGGTGGAAGGGGCTGTCCGTGGCGGGGCTGGGCAGCAGCGGCCGTGTGCGAGAGTGCCCGCCGTGTCTGCCAAGGGCAGTGCGTGTGCAGATGCCCGCGGGGCCGCCCAAAAGGTGCGTGTGCAAGAACCCCGTGGGGTGGGTGATACGCGGTGTCCCGCTACGCCCTGCGGTTGTGTATCTGTAAATTCCCGTCCAGGAGATAGGTGTGCAAGGGCCTGTTAGGCGAGTTTACGTGCACCATCCCCTTCCTGAGGGGGGTGCAGTAGCCCGTCGAGGTGGAGAGCAAGGTGTGTGTGAGAGGCTGCTGGGGCAGGGTGTGTGTGTGTGTAAAACCCTTTCTCTGTGTGAGGGTCGTGCAAGGGGTCCGGCATGTGCAAGAACCCGCGTGTGCCAGTCTTTGTGCAAGTATGTGGAGCGGGGTTGGGAGCAGAGCAGTGCCCTCGGGAGTTGCTCTGGGGGCCATTTGCCCTTGGGCAGCCCGGAGGGGGCTGCGCCTGTGGGTCCGCAGGTGTGTGGCCCCCTCTCCAGTGACTTGTCACAGAGTAGCTACACAGACACAGGGGTTCTCTGAGGGCTCCTGTCACCCCAAGCCCCTACCTGTGCTGTGCCCCGCTTTGTCCCCAGGAAGCTCTCCTGGAGTGCTGCACATCGTGTCAGGATCAGGTCCCATTGCCCCAGCTCCTCGAGACTCTCCCACGGTGAGAATCTCGGTGCCTTCAGCCGTGCAGATCACCCACCCTCTCCCGTCCCCTGTGCCTGCCCCTCACTGCTCATCGGACCCCTTGCCTTACCACCAAACCCGCAGGGGTGCTGGGAGGTTTCGCTGGCCCCCATAGGGAAGGCTTTTCTCTCACAGTAGTGCTCCAGCAGGCTGTGTGGGTCCCGTGTTACCCGCTGAGCTCCCCCAGCAGGAGGGGACTCTGCTGCTGCGCCTGGCTGGGCAGGTCCGTCTGCCTGGGGTTCTGTGGCTGCAGGGGGCCCCCACCCAGGGAGAGCAGCGGGAGCTGAACGTGTCCAACCTGCTCCTGCCAGCAGGCTCCTGGCACGCAGGATCCCAGTCCCGGCAGGAGAGCTGGGCTGTCCCCAGCCTGTCCCCTCTACTCCGTTGCAGCAGGTGCCCCATCCCAGTAGTCGCAGTTGAGCGTAGTGGCAGAGGAGCTGTCTGCCCCTGGGGCCAGGCTGCTCCCACATCCCCCTTGCAGTGCAGGGAAGCGTTGGGCTGCTTTCTCCTTGGGCAGCAGAGCTGCAGGATACACGGAGCTGCTGTGCTAGGACAGCCGCACACGGTGCTCCTGTCTCCGTGCTGTGCTGCTTGCAGCTCCTGGAGTGTGACTGTGCCCTTTGCCTGCAGATGGGCAGCGACCCCGCAGCCGAGGACTGCACGCATGGACTGCAGACTGCCTGATAGCTGCCAGGGCTGCACCCAGCATGCAGTGTCAAGAGCTCTGCAGGATACCACTTTAGAGGAGTTTTCTTTTCTCCCACCATAATTATCCTCATACAAATGATTATTACCCAGCGCGGCAACCGGGCTGCTGTGAGCTGCCATCCCACAGACCAAGCTTATGGGGTCTGAGACAGGACCCCCCTTTCCGCTGTGCCCAGGGCAGGGGGAAGATTTTATGCATAGGCAGCACTGGCCCTTTCTGCCTCTTGGAGAGTTTAATGGAGTCCTTGGCACTCGCTCTCCGTGCACCTGGGTGCAGGGTCCTGGGGAGTGTTGGCATCGAGTCCCCGCCTCTGCCTGCTGGTGCTCAGCACTTCCCAGGTGCTCAGCACTGCCCAAATGAAGCAATGCTGGTGTGAGCTAATGGAGGATGCCCTTGTTGGATGTCACACTCCTTTTCTGGCAGGGCATCTCTCCCGCTCTGCTGGTGGGTCCTGCTCGCTGTCTCCCGTTCTGCCTCCGCTGACCTAGTCCTCCGTGTCTGTTGCCATTCAGCAGCATTGGGTTTTCTGGATTTTAATGCAGCTGGCGATGCCGGATCTTCTGTCTGGACTGAGCTAGGCGTGCTTGCTCTCTCGTGGGTGTTATCTGCTGGATAACTACTTCCTGCTGTTTTGCACGCCCATGCAGGTGCTTGAGGGTGTCTGTGCAGAGCAGGTCTATCTCCTAGCTGTGAAATCCTGCTATAACAGCTCGTAAGTGAGTTTCAATTCCCTGTAAGCTGGCTGCAACCTTCCAGTCTCCAACTTCTCCGTGTTCGATGGAGCAAGGTCAGCAGGCAGCCAGAGGGAAGTCAGCAGCAGTCTGTGCTCGGGACTGGCTCTCTCCAGGGGTCAGCTCTCTGAAGTAATCAACCTCTTACCAGCGCCCTCCACTGCGTGCCTCTTTTCCCAAGCCCTGAGATGCACAGCATGAGCAATGCCAACCTCACCATGCATCCCACAGTGCCAGTGAGCAGTGGTGTCCCTGCTGTTGAAGTTCTTGCCTGTTGCATGCCAGTGCGGTGTTTGAAGGCTCCAGGCTTTCTCCAGCCTCGCACCAGGCTGAGCCCCGTGGTGGCATGGATCAAGGCCCTGGACAGGGCAGCGCTGCTGCTGCTGCTGCAGCCATGCCTGCTGGCACTGCCGCTCTGGGGACTCAGTCAGCTGCGTCCTGTGACCAGGTTTGTGCTTTGCTGCTTTTGAAATACGCCCTTTTCCTTTGAAGAGCAGGGAATTACTTGCCTTGCAGAGTCACGGCAACTTTGGAGAATCATGGGCTGGGGAAAAATTGTCTTCAGCTCCCGTTTTCCCTGTGATACCCTCCTGATGGGTGCTATGCTGTTGGTAGAGAGTGCATGTGTCTAGAGTGAGTAGATGTGTCTAGGTAAAGCAGATGTGTCTAGGATGGACCGTGAGTGATGGTTGCATGAGGGGGACACAGGACCCCTCTTCCCTTGTGTCAGGGCATAGCACATGGCTCCCTAAGTGCCTTTTAGTCTGCAGCCCAACATAAATGGGGGTTATGCACCTGCCCTCTGACTGGGTTGGGGCTGAGCAAGGTGGGAAGCAGCAAAGTCTCTCTGGGCACTTTGCACAGATGCCTGTGCTCCTGCCTATATCTCTGGCAAGCACAACAGAGGCCTGAAGGCTTTGTAGGCAGGATGGGGTGATAATCCTCCAGCACTACAGTGTTACCTGCTTCCAGGAGTCCCTCCTGCCTCAGCCACAAGAGAAGAGTTGTGGGAGAAGGTCATGGTTCCCTTCCCCATTTGCTTGCTTTTCTTTCTTTCTTCCTTTGAAAGTGTCTCTGAGGAACAGGCTGCCCTGTTGAGGAGGTGGATAGCTCCTTCCCCATGCCAGCAGATCACTGCGAATTTGCCACTGTCAAATGGCAGCTTCCAGCGCAGCTCTTTGCTTGTAGGGGGTGAATTGACTGTGATGGCGTTGCACTCTCTCCTGCTATTGAATTTTTTGGCTGAAAGCTGAGAATTGCTCCACTTGCCCCTTTTGCCTCTTCTCTGATGAGCTGAATATCCCCCATCTCACTGTGGGCTGTGCTGTGTTCCTCCCCCCATGAGGAAGGCAGCAGAGCTGGGTTTGGGGGTTCCCATCACTGCACCCCTCTTGGCTCTGGCTTTTCCTTTCCAGGGTCCCTGGCCTCAGCATTTAATGGAGCCTCTTTTTGCCTTGTTCCCACACTTAGGGGTTTGCCTGTGCTGAAATGGGTCCCATGCAGTCTGTCACCCTCAGTCTGCACCGGTGGAGGGAAGGGGTGCTGAGCTACAGCCTTTGGGAGCACCATGCCAGGGCAGCTGCCCCTGAAGCACTCTTGCATACTGCCCAACCATCCCCAGCCAAAATTCCAGCAGCACCCTCTTGTTCAGAGCATGTTTAATCCATTCACCTGCATCTACCATTAATCCATTCACCTGCATCTCACCAGTTAATCAAAATGTCATGCAGCAGCCAGGCTGGTGTATCGCAGCAGCACTCCTGCACTCCACACCAGTTGTTGGGCCCTCTTTTCAGAGGCTTTGGGCAATGCTCGTTCTTAGGAGGCACCTTGAGGAAGTCTACCTCTCCCTTCCCTGAAGTGCCCAGGCAAGTTCTCAGTGAGCAGTCTGGTTGCAGATGCTCTGCAGAGCTCTGGAGCAGGATGCAGGACCTTTGTCCAGCCAGGGCAGTGCTTGGCTGGCCCTGCAGCCCTCAGTTCTCAGGAGAGCCAGTGCTGGGCACTGGGAGGATGCAGGCTGGCTTGGGAAGGTAGCCTACCCAGCCCACTGCAGTGGCTTCCTTGGGAGCCTTCCTGGACAGAGGAAATTTGCAATTCTATTCCAGTTTCTCCCTTCAGCTATGTCCAAGGCAGATGCTGTCTATATATTGCCATGGTAACGCTGCGTTCTCACTCTCTATGGAATTGCATGCTGGAAAAATATTAGTTTAAAAAACTATGTCGTGTTTGTATTGACTGAAGTGGAGGCTGATAGTGAGGATCTATTGTCCCCTGGTTGGGAAAAGTCACCAGTAACAGGCAATAAAGCCAGGCAGATTGGCCTCTGGTGGCCACTTCTCACCCCAAAAAGCAATTGCTTCCCTATAAACCCTTCCCTAGCTCTGTTTTATCGCATCCTTTAAAACAGATATTTTTGCCTTAAATGTGCTGCCACTTTAGTCCTCCGGAGTGATGCATTGTGCTAACAGCAATTCCTTGCTGCTGAGGTGGGAGCAAGGAAGGGGAATTGCTTCCAGCTTTAATTGTGGGTCTCTCACATGCACCTTCAAATGCTGTTGCTCCTGTGCTCAGAGCCTGCAGCCCCAGGGTGGGCTGGGCATGGGGGCCACGGTGCCAGCGTAGGGCAGCAGACACAGAAACAGTCCGGTTACAGAAATGGACTCCTAACAGGACGTGCATTTGTTTGGAGTTTCATTCTCCCCTACTTCATTGTTTCCTATCAAAACTCTGGCTGGCAGAAGAGTGAGGCAGCTATAAAAGGCAGAGGATGCATGAGGGATCCCCACAGGGCAGCAGAACCTGCAGCCTGGGGAAACAAAAGGGATTTGGGGTACCACCAAATGTGGTGTGGGCAGGGAAAAGGTGTCCTGTCCAGGGAAAGGTGTACAAGCCCATGACCTCCCACTGAAGAGGGGCTTTCCCTGTATCCTTGCTCTGATCTGCTCTCTGGCAGGCTGGTGGAGGAGAGAACTGGAGCAGGATGTGCATGTGGGCAACCAAGGGAGCCTGTCTTTGTCTTACTTCTGAGTCCTTCATGGTTCCCTGCCCACTCCAGAGCTACTTAGTGCTGCGGACGCATCCTCTTGATCTTTATTGCTACTGAAATAACCTTTCATAAAACCTGAGCGGCGAGGAGGTGTTTCTGTGCGTGTTTTGCTGAAAAGCAGTAAAAAACACAGTTGTGCGTTAGCAAATGGCCTCATCCCAGGGGATGTCAGACCCAGATCACTGCTCCCTGGCAGCCTTCCAGTGTGAGTAGCTCCAAGGCCAGCTCCGGCAGCTGGCCCCTGTCCCCACTCGAGGGACACCAGGGAGTGGCGAGGGGAGCAGAGGTTTTCCTGCTGTACAGCACCAGGATGCCAATTAGCAATGTGAGCAGTAAGGATAGCCGTGTCCTTGGGGTTGTGGCACTGCTGGAAGTGAGAAGGAAATGAGGTGGGATGAGGGGACCTCTCCGTGGTGTTGGTGTGGGGTTGGCCCAATGCTGTCCCCTCAGGAATCATCTCAGACCTTCCTGCTGCGTTTGGGCTCTGAGGCTGTGCTGACTGTCTGCTTCCCCAGCATGCATTTTGGATGCACTTGCTGCTCAAAATAGCAGAGGCAAGTGTCCTATGGGGGAGAGAGGCTGCTAGAGGAGGAAGATCAGAAAAAGGGAAGATTAATTTTTAAAGCGATGCAGCCAAGGAGCAGCCCTGGGCACCAAGAGTGAGAGAAATGCAAGCTCCTGGCCCCGGATATTTCTTGGTTGGAGGAAGCCCTACATCCCAAATGGGATGCTCCAGGAGACCCATCTGGTCTGGGATTGAGTAGGCACCTCTAACTGAGCAGTTCAGGTGCACTTGTCCTCTCATCCCTGGTGTGAGCAGCTCCAGGAGGGATAAGCCAAAGAGGTTTTGCTGCAGGAGATACAAAGTGGAACTCAGTCTGATGAGTGGCAGGATAAAAACCTGAGGGCTGGGCAGCTTCCCCTGCCCTGAAAAGCCAAGGAGCTACAGAGCAGCTCCTCACAAGAGTACTCAGCACAGCATAAAAAGCCAAATTTTGTGGCGATCCAGGAAAATCTGTTCTCTTGGCTGTGTCTCAGTTTCCACATTTGTGAAACAGAAATGCCCTGCTGCCTTTTTTCCTCTCACGCTGGGGTTAAGGGAGGTTATTTATTTATTTTTATTCTGAAGGTGGTACACCACAATGCTGCGTGAGTGTAAAGTATGCCCTGACTGGGAGCTGCTAATGGCTGTGGCATGAAAACCCCAGAGAGAAGTTGGGAGAACAGAAAGCCTTCCGGATCCTCACTGTTACTTGCATGATCAATGCTGTTTGTAATGCCTAAAGATCTGTCATGATGCTAACCTGCTGTAGTACCTTGTAAAAGCCGACAGAGCCTCCTGTGCTCTGGGGGCCGTCGCCGTGCTTGGGGCCGGTTCCTCTTTGGCTCAGGGCAGCGATTCCAAGATGAGCCCAAACGGTGCTCAGCTGCTCCTGGCTCTGCTTGTTGGGCACCTAAAGGGACTTCCATGAATCCCTTGGGCACCTTTGCTCTTCTTCAGGGATGGGATGGAAAAGGAGAAGAAGGTGCTGAGCCACTTGTGCAGCTGTGTCAGCCCAGGACGTGTGTGAGCAGTGTCCCCTGGTGTCCCCTCCCTGAGCAGCACCCGGTAATTCCCCGGTACCTCGGAGGGGATGGAGTTAGCACCCAGCCAAGGCTGTACGGGCTCCTGAGAGCTGGTGAATGTGCTGATGGTGCTGGAGGGGAGCAGGCTCTGGGAAGGGCCTCTGCCCCGTATTTCCTTGTTTGAGCAGCTCAGTGAGCCTGTGCTGGGGCTAAGTTACATTCAAGCAGCCGGGTGAGATCTTGAGAAGACTTGAAAAAACGCAATAAAAGTGTAGGATGAAAGGTTGCAGCTGCTGTGTCCCCCAGTGCTGAGCACAGGGGTCAGTCGGGAGTCTAAGCCTCATCTGTGTTTCCATTAGCAGTCCGTGTGGTGGGACACGAGCTGCTTATGACAGTTGCAGATGCCACCAGGCTGGGAGAGATGCAAGAGGGCTGGAGAACGGGCTGAGATTTCAGAGGGGGCTTGGTGAATGGGAATAATGAGCTGACAGAAATGAAGTTGATTCCTAGGGACTTGAGGAAAGAGCTTTTGGTGGGAGGGAATCACCAACAGCTCGGATGTGGAATGCACAAACAGAGCGGGTCCTGCCCCTGCAAGTCAGAGAGGCCCTGGGGGAGACCTGTGCCTTTTGGGGCTGGGGGATTGCTGCTGGGAAGTGAGCTGGGAAAGAGGTTTGCACGGGCAAGGGAGCAGCTAGATCTGTGCACCGTGGTGGCCTGGGCAGGCAGAGATGGGGCTCATCTGCTGTGGGAGGGGTTCAGGTCAGAGTTGTGTTAATGGTCCTGGAGGCAGGAGCAGTGAGGTGCTGGAATAAGGCACAGGGTAGTGTCAGTCCCTGTCCTTGAAGGAGGGGGTGCATGCATCTGCCTGGATTGATGGAGGGTGGCAGAGATACTGCTGGGGGGTACGTGACCTTCCAGCCTTCATTTCTCTGCTTCCCTGATTATTATCTGGCACTGCCGGCTCCAGCTGGGGTCAGGGCTCTGGGATGAGGGCCGTGGAGCTGCTGGGAGGCGAGCACGCTCGTGGGGGCCGGCACTCCGGGGCGAGGGCAGGAAGGGCAGAGCAGTGAAGACCTCGAGGGAGGGACGCATCTCACGGACAAGACATCTACCAACCCCACCGGGCGCCAGGGCAGGGGCAGCCCTTGAGGCAAGCGCCACAGGAGCACCAGTCCATCTCCACCAGCCCCTGCAGGCACTGCCCAGAGCTGTGGGCACCTGCTCTGTGCTGGCCCTGACGGTCAGGGGCACGTTTTTTTTTGCTGGTGGGTGCAAATGCAGGAATTAATCTCACAGACTTTCCCTCTGCATGCTTGAAAGCGGGATTCCGGGGAGCAGAGCAGTTAGGATTTCTGCCTCAGCAGGAGAGCTGAGCTGAGCCACAAGGACAGGAGTCACATGTGTGCTGAATAGCTGATGCTTTGCAACGGAGTAGGGATAGTGGGATTGCGCTGTCTGCTCCTTCCCGCTCCTGATAAATCAGTGCCCAGGGAAATATCATTCATGTTGGCTGTATTTAATAAATTAACTCTCAGCATTTGTGCTCTCTGAGGTTGTTACGGAGTTAGTGTAGCTCCAAACCCTGCAAAGGGAAAAGATACATCGGACCCCCTGGGAATGGATAAGCCATCCAAAGCTAGAAACCAAATATAAACCCAGACTATGCAAATCCAGTCTAACGAACCCTGCTGCAGCACAGACTTCCCATCTGGGAGTGGGATGATCCACAAGCAGTGTAGCAAAGGGACTGATTGTTTTAATGACTTTCTCTTCCCAGGGAGAAATGGGAGGGGGAGTTTCTGAAACTTGAGGGTTGCAAATGAAAATTTTCTGCCTCTCCATCAGCACTGTGAGATTTGGGGTGCTGGGGGGTGGGGGCGTGGGGGCAGAGGAAGGCAGCCTGAATGAACTTGAGGAGGCTTTCTGGTGTTAAATCCTTTGAATTAGCAAGGAAAGAGCACACTCCGTGTTTCTGCTTTCAAGTCACAGTCCAAAAATACAACCAATCTGCTGGGCAGTTCCCCAGACACATCAGTCCTTATTGAAGCTCTGCTGTGTGGAGCAGGGCAGAGTGTTTTGCTTTCCTAGGAAAGAGCATGGAGGTAGTAGGTGAACAGCTGAGCAGCAGGGATCTGACTTTCTGGGCACTGCAGACTGTCATTTATCTCCATGAGCAACTGAAGGGGGTTCAGAGGGGAAAAAATGTCATGAAGTTAAATGGCAGTGTTGGCTCGGCATCCTTACAAATAAGCTTTACCTGCTGTTCGTTCCCATCATGGTTGCAAAGGCCATCATTTACCTGAACAAAGGCGTGGAAGGATGCTGGGAGCAGTTGTCAGGGAGCACACACAGCCAGCCTCTGAGGGAGGAGGAGGACTGTCAAGGGGTCCTGAGACACAGCCCCACTTGGGGATTGCCATCAGCCCCACTGCTGAAGTTCCCCGAGGATGCAAGAATGCAGGGAGTGGAGGCTGGGGTGGGCAGCAGAGCCCAGGGCAGCTGGTCCTGCTGGTGTCTTCTGGTGCTACAGTCTTTGGGCTGCGCTGTCCCAGCAGATGCCTCGGCGAGAGGGCAGAGCCTGGTTCTGGCATGTGCA
This sequence comes from Regulus satrapa, assembly GCA_013396955.1. Taxonomy (NCBI): domain Eukaryota; kingdom Metazoa; phylum Chordata; class Aves; order Passeriformes; family Regulidae; genus Regulus; species Regulus satrapa. Next base: position 596,811 of record VWZN01018305.1, read on the forward strand.
GGGACTGGCCATGTTTAGTCCATGGCTTCCGTGGTTCTTTGGTGCTTCTTCATGTTTCCACAGGCTGCTTTGCCTGTGCTCTGCCTCTGGCTAAGGCTCTGGGATGCTGGTGCTCTGAGGACAGCAGCACCTTGGGCGTTGCAGGCTGAGATGTAAGTCCTGGCCTTCAGGTTTTTTAAAACTGCCTTCAGGGCAGTTTTAAATCAGGCCTCTCTGCTCTGTCCCTCTGCAGTACTGAGATGTCTCAACTTCCAGTTACGCATTGTACTGGAATTGTACTGGAATTGTACTCTGGCTACACAGCCAGAGTGATGTTAGGTATGTTTAAAAGAAGGGGACAGGGAGTCCTGCTGGGAACCCTCCATCACCAGGAGCTCGAATGGGTGCCATTACCTCCGGCTTGGTCTCCAGCATGGCCCTGGGGATCTTCTTTGCCATGGAACCTTTAGGACATTGGAGAAAGCCACTCCTGAAGCTGTGATTTCTCCCTGCCCTTGGGTGACTCCAGAGCTGCGGTCCATCAGGAGGTGGGCACACAAATGCACATACCAAACGACCCCCTTTGTGGTGACCAACGTCCCCAAAACGTGTGACACAGCCCGGAGCTGGGTGCCTGGGATTTACAGCCTGCCTGACCGTGGCTTTTGCTCCCACCGAGAGGGTCGGGTCCCTCTGATGGGAGGCCCATCCCCGGCAGCCTGCTGCGCTCTCCTCTCTCTGCCTGCTGGACGCCGCGGGAGTCGTGGGGCTGCAGAGCCCAAGTGTGGGTTTCGGTTTAATCACCGGGGCTGAGGAACCTCTATTCATTCCCGCCTGCATTCATCTGTGTCCTAGTAACGGGGCTCTCCCAGCCTCCTTCCCAAGGCAGGCACACACGGCTGGATAATGGCAGGAGCCCGGCAATCGCGCAGCTGAATAGCGCTGTAATTACGAGGCTATAATGGCGAGCTGGAACTCATTAGCCATTATCAGCCGTTTCAGCAGGACAATGACAGCCCCCCGGGGTGCGCGGCTGCGCTGGCTGCAGCCGGTGGCCCTACACGCTGCTCGGCGGCCCCGAGGCCAGCCCGCCGCTGACCTCGGCCCCCGGCACGGCTGCAGAACGCGGTGGAGGGGAAGCTTAGGCTCTGGATGGGAATGATGGGCTGTGTATCCCGCCAGTCATGTGACATCAGGCATTCCTGCTCCCGCTGTCCGGGCTAGGGAAGTTACAGACACCCCCCCCACACACCCCATCCTGCTCCATCCATGCCGGCACTCTCCTGTCTCTTTCTTCCCCTGGCTCCAGCAGCTCATCCTTCGCTTGACTGACTCCTCCTCCTGTAGTTTATTTCTTTTCCTCTTGATTTCTGTGTTGGTGCTCAGTGCAGGCAGCGGGTCTCCAGCACGGGAGACTTGGCGGAGGCATCCTCCGTCCCCAGCACACGCCTTGGGCATGTTTGCCTTGCGGCAGGAAGCCATCGCTGCCTTGCTTTGTGATGGCAGTCGGGGACACCGTGGATCCCAGGGCTGATGATCCTGCCTTTCCTACAGTATTCACATCCTGTAATGCGGAAAGGCACTGCAAAGCTGACTGCGAGGTGCAAATCTCTGCAGCTGCTGGCTTGATGTATTTTAAAGCAGGATGATCCTAGCAGGAGCATGCTGGAGAGCCTGGCTGAGGAGAGCTGGGGAAGGTGTAGCCAGGAGCAGAGGCCCTGCCACGTGTGTGTCCAGCAGTGGGACACACGTCTGGTGCACAGCACAGCCTGGGCAGGACCGAGGCCATGGGGTGGGTGTAGGTACCCTTTATTTCCACCAGCAGAATGAGCAAGGAGAGGGCAGCATCTCCTTTCCGGCTGCATTGCCTGTTCCTGTGTTCACCCAGAGCTTTTGGATGACAAAGCAGCTTGCCCTGTGCAAGCTTCTCTTGGCAGGTGAAGTCTGAGTGTGGCTTATTCTCCAGGTAGAAGGTGTGAAATGGCTGTGCACTGAACCGCTTGTGATGCAAGGATAATGGCAGGAGCCATTATCATATAAGTGTCACTTACACCTGTAAGTGTCTTGCAGCTGGGTATTTGGAGGGATTCTGCTGTTCTGGGGATTTTGGTTTGTTTCTTGTTACCCTTCTCTAAGCAGCTGTGTGTGTTTGGGATGACCCTACCAGGTGTTAGCTGCATTTCCAGAACGGGGTGACAAGCATCCCGAGGGGGGCATCTGGAATGGGAACAGGGAGGAGCTGGACAGCCCCTGTCTCTTGTTGCCTTATGGTCCATGAAAGATGCCAGCTCTCACAGCCAGCCAGACTTCTGTGTGCCCAGCACTGCTGGTCATTGAGGATGAGGGTCCTCTCTGGAGCCAGGTGCTATTTCCAGTGAGGAGCCACAGAATTGCACCAGCCCCTACTGTCCTTTGGGCCCTGCTTGCCGTTCTTGGGGAGGTTCTGGGGAGGACCAGTGCCAGACTGCCTCCTGATTGCTTCCCCGCTAATTTCTTCCTCTTCTCTCTGCAGGGAACTCAATGGCAACAACATAACACGAATCAACAAGAATGACTTTGCTGGGCTGAAGCAGCTTCGTGTCCTGTGAGTTCCCGATGAGGGGCCAGCTGCCTCCACCTTGGTGGATTTTGTGCTCGGTTTGTGGCCCCTCCAAGGGCTGCTGGAGTTACTCAGCCTCTTCTTGTGAGCTTCAGCCAGCAGGGTTGGAGGATGTTGTGTTGGGCTGAGTGTGGTGGATTTCCAACTGGGAGAGAGTGGGAAGAGACTGGGTTGTGTTGAGGGGATAATGGGAGTGAGGTGCCCTGGGTGAAAAGAAGTAATGGGGGCACTGGGGACCACCTTTCCAGAAAGCTGACCCCTTCTCTCTGCAGGCAGCTGATGGAAAACCAGATCAGCATGGTGGAGCGTGGGGCATTCGATGACATGAAGGAGCTTGAGCGGCTGTGAGTGTCTGGTCATGGAGGGAGGTTGGTGAGGGGCTGCTGGATTTAGTTTCAGAGAGCATCCTTTCCTTTTTTCTTTAAACCCTAATGTATCGGTGCTGCCTGACTTCAAACAGCTTCTCTTCTGCGTGGCTGTGGTATTTTACAGTTTGGGAAGCGCACCTATTTCTGTTTCTACAGATCTTAGAGTCCTTTCTGATGCTTTTGAAGTGAGGAGCAGGTTAAACACAAATGACTTTTGCTGTATCATCTGTGTCCTGTATGTTAGCAAGGGAGCTGTAAGTTCTGGTCCAGTGCTCAGTAAAATAGCTCAGCAGTTTAAAAATCCCAAGCTGCTCTGGCAAATATGAGGAGCTGAGTGAGCAGCAGGTTAAGAGCGCAGTTAAGCAGCAGTCAGCAGTTAACAGCTTGGAGTCCTCTCTGCATGTAATTCCAACATTGTGAGTAGGTCTAGTGGTGCCCTGTTGGTGTCCCTGCCTGGGACTGTGGTGAGCAGGATGGGGATGTCCTTGCCAGGTGGGATCCTCTGCTCTATGGGCCTCTCTGAGCGAGCCAAAGTACCCAGCCCTGCCTGATGCATCCAGCTGGGCTGCACATGGGGTCATGGCTTTGTACCCCTCACCCTGACCCTTTTCTTCCTTCCCTGCAGACGGCTGAACCGCAACCAGCTGCACACCCTGCCCGAACTTCTCTTCCAGAACAACCAGGCGCTGTCTCGGCTGTAAGTACCTTCTGTGCCCACAGGGCTCCCCGCCCAGCAGAGGTGTGGGCTCACTTGGGGCACTACCATGGGGCTTGGAGGGGCACGGGAGGGTTGTGCTGGTGGTGACTGGTGTGTTGTCCCAGCGAAGGCTTGGCACATGGCAGGGGAAATGCACCCTGTTTCTGTGTGACCTGGACATGCAGCAAGGTGGGAAATGGGCTGTGACTTGCAGAAGACCTGAGACTGGAAGTTTTAAGGATGTCCTTGTAACACATGGGGATATGGGACGGGGTGCTGGCAGTCTGGCATCGCAGAGTTGAGCCGTGCCTGCACAGTGTCAGCTGGAGAGGTGCTGTGAGCTCCTCAGCCTCCTCCCTGGGTGTGGGTCACGGTCTTTGGGGCAGGGTTCCCTTACACACTAGCCCAGGTTCCCATGAAAGGAGGGTGAAATAGGGGGGTCAGATTTTGCCCAGAGACCTCCATGCAGCACAGAGAGCCCCACAGCCCTGCTCAAGAGCTGCCTTTCTGTAGGTGTCTGGAGAAGTAGGGAGAAACCCTGCCCAGGGCAGATCCAGCCCGTCATGCCTGCTGCCCCTCTTTGCATTGTCCCCATGCCTGCCTGTCCCTCTGCACCCAGGGACTGCCTGTTGCTGCCCCAGCTCCACGGTTCTCTCTGCTCCTCTTCCCTCTGTGCAGCAGCAGGCTGCTTGGGGAGGGATGCTGAGGTTTAGATAAATATTCTCTGCTCCATATTGGGTTTCCCTTGCCTGGGGCTGTTTTGCTCAGGCAATGGTGCTTTCAGCAGTGCCAGCATTGTTCGAAGTGTTTACAGGCTCTCAGCTATGTCAGGCACTACATACATTGGGAAGGGTGCTGTGAGGAGGAGAGGGTGCGTGCCAGACTGGGGCTGGGTGCTCTCCATCACTCGGAGGAGCAGCTTATGCCCTGTGGGTTGGGGTGGTAGTTGCCAGGACACAAGCTTTCTGCCTGCTGCATCTTGTATCTCCATTGATCAGCTGTGACATGAGGATGCCAGGTCCCTGCTGAGGCAAGGCAGGAATGGATGAAATAACTGAATGTGCTGAGACATTCCCAGAAGAGGCATGACCATGTTGGGGCCAGGCGGCCCCGCCTGTGCAGTCAGGCTGTGGCTGAGCCGTTTTTTTCCAACAGTGCCAGGGACTCAGTCCCAGAGTCCAGCCTGAGGCGTGTAATGAAGGGTTAAAACGCTGTGTGGGTTGCCAGCATGGATGTGTGAAGTGGTGGACAGGCGCCAAAGATGGGCCTAGGTAATGGCAGCTGATAGCACAGGCGTTCAATTAATTATCAAATGGCATTTGTTGAGCTCAGCTGTGCCATATCCTGGCGCCAGCAAGGGCCCATCCTCTTCCAGCCACCCATTGCATAACAGAAACACGGGCAAGAGAATAATTTTACAAATATCACTGTTTTCCTTTTTAATCTCCTCTAGATTTTAATGCCTCTTAACAACAAGCAAGCCCTAACAATTCATTGTGGAGATGCAGAAGAGCAGCACGTGTGTCTCCTACACGTGCAGTGTGCCCCTACCCAGCCACCAGGCTCGTGTGGAGCCAGGGCTATGCCAGGCTGTGCATGGGGCTGTACATACCACCCAGAGCTTAAGAGGGCTGTGTAGGATGCTCCTTGCAGCCACCTCATGTGGCATTTCAGACTCTTCCCGATGTTTCCCTGCTTACTGCAAATGTGGTGGTTATTTCAAACCTTTTCCCTCCCACCCCGTCTTGAAGTTGTTTTCTGGCCATTTCTGCCATGGCAAACTGCCTGGATACCAGCACCTGGAGCTTTTCTTGTTCAATCTGGGGCTGTGTGCATGGGCTTGGATTTTGCAGCGCCTCAACTAGAGCTGGTGCTGTGTCTTGGGGAGCTTTGGTGCACGCTTGGAGCGGAGGGTCCCTGTGATGAGCGGTGGGACTGGGGACAGGGGACGCACTGAGCCACCCTCCAGCCTCCTCTGCAGCACATTCCTCTACACACATTAATGAGGGTAGGGCTGCAGCGCCGGGGTCTGCCTGGAGAGCACATCAGGAGCCAGTGTCCTGGAAGATCCTTGAGTTCTGCATTTGTGCAACAGAACTCAGTGTGCCAGAGGGCCTGCTACTCCTTCTCCTTGAGGCTGCTGGTTGCTGAGGTGCTCAGGGATGTTTCAGGGGATGGTAGGGCAGGGGGTGCACTGGGTGGTTTGTCTAGACATACATGCTGGCTTAGCAGGAGGTGGGATCTGGACCAGTGCTAGTCCAGCCAGTGTGGGAGGTCATAAGGACACTCTTAAATTGCCTCAAACCCCGGGTCAGGCTACAGGGATATGAGTCAGTGGGGAACAGGTTTAAGCTAAATTGAAATCAGCTCTCCTTGAGCGAAATTGGAGCCTCCCTACTGGGCTTTGCACTTGTTTAACTGCTGAAATGGATCTGAGGTGGCCCCCCCCACTGCTCAAGACCCCCTCCCTGCCCAGAAACAGGACGGGACCTGTCTAGGAAAATAAGGCTCTTACCAGCACCATTTTCTTGCACATCCTGATCTCCAGATCACTTACAGCAAACAGGCTGAGCCTGTCCCCTTGACCTGCTGGCTGCAGCCACCCATGACATGCTTCTTGAGTTCTGGAGTCCTTGCTAGGTCCTCATGTCCTCACACCGTTGTATTTGCCGGTCTGGAATTAGCAAAAACTGAGTCAAGCTGAGGTCTGTTTAGTTGGGAAATGAGGCTGTCTGGTGGCAGCTGAAGCAGAAAGCCAGGGCTGGATTGCAGGAGCTGCTAGGGCTTGCTTAGATGGGCCCTTGGGTGCCGGCCTGGGTGCTTCAGCCTTTTCTAGAAGTAGTCTTGATGGATCTTTTTCAGCATATCAGGAACACAGAAGGTGAATGCAAGTCTGTTGTATTAGGGGTATGTGTAGCATAGAGCAGTTTCCCACTGTACTTTTCCCACTGAACCTGATGAAAATTTTTCCCGAGCACAAGAGGAGTCCCTCGGGTTCAGGTTGGGATGGAGAGCTCTTTGTCCACCTCCCGAGTGTCAGAGCCCAATCCACATTGGTGGCACTTTGTGGTCTCCCAGCCTGGCTCGAGCTACAATTAGTTATGTGGAACTTGGCTGTAAAGAGCATTTGTGCATGGGGATAATGGAAAGGGTTGGAGTTAAACCTGATCCATCAGGGCTAAAATAAACTGGGGAATGGCAGGAAAGGGCCAACGGAAAGCAAACCTCAAAAGAGGGCATGGGGGAGGTGAGACGCCTGGAGAGGAATGTTTTCCCCTTGGAATTTGGGAATATTGAGCTGACGCCTGCCCAGAGCCCGTTTCAGTCTGAGATAGTGGGGGGGGGGGTTCTTGGCAGTGGGGCCAGGAGGCAGGGGGCTCCCTGCGTGGCCTCCTTTATTTATGTCCTCTGCAATGAGCGGATAACTCATTAAGCAGTCCTGGTGGCTGGAAATGGTTCTGATCTGAGGTTTCTCTGGAGAGTGCCTGACCTCAGTGACCCATTCTCAAACTGGGTTTAATTAAACTGTCAGCACTGGACGGAAGAACAAAGCTTCTTGGGCTCAGGGGGGAAAGCCAGGGTCCCCCAGCAGCTCCCTGGGGAAGAACACATCTTCTGCAAAGTGGTGAGCTGATAAAAAAGATCCTTCCTGTGAGGAAGAGGCAAGAAGGTGACCTCTTCTATTGCAGTGCCCAGTGTTGGTCCCCAGTGTGCCACAGCCGTGCACATCTTGGCTCATCTTTCTTTCTCCAGTACGGCCCTGATGCACACCAGGAGCGTAGGGGATGCTGGTAGACCTTCCTTTACTATCTCTCCTAAGCTAGCAGGAGTTGGGGTTCCTCTGGGTTTCCCAACAGCCCCCAACAGAAAAAGAAAGCAGAGTTTCTCTCTGCTTCCTTTAGGAGAGTGGGGGGGAAGGATGAGAAAGGAGTTTTGTAGCACTCTCCCCTTTCTCTGCTCGCCTCCCCTTAAAACCTCCTCCTGAAGCTGTTCCTAAGTCCATTTGGCAATTTTGGATGGGCAATGCGAGGAGGAGAGAAGAGTCTGGAATGGCTGTAGCAGCAGGGCGAGGACAGAAATGCTGCGGGCACATCATCAGGGAGGCAAAGACGTGGGCTGTTGAAATGTGCTAAAGGCAGCCAGGATGGCTATAAATAAATAGTTTTCTCCAAGGGAAGCCGAGCTGATGCGAGGGAGGAGAAGAGCAGTGGGTGCTTGGCTGTGAGGAGTTCTGGGGAGTTGCTCCTGTAGGGAGTCACAATCCCGGGTCCCAGATAGATGCGTCCTCATGGGAGTGGCTGCCCAGTGGTTTCCCTCAACAAAAGCTGCAGTAGCTGCTCCTTGCTCAGGCAGAGTGGGAGCTGAGAGAGAGAGCAGAGACTAGGGAGGAAAAAGTCTTGTCTCCAGAAGGAGGGAGATTTAGGACACGGGCCGCAGACTGTCAGTTTCTGTCGGACCCATGCCAGCAAAAATGGTGAAGGAGATGGTGCCACATCTTAGCTGGCAGCCAAGCCCAGGGGGAAGGGCTGCCGTGCTGCTCTCAGTCTGTAAGGGCAGGGGCTCCCTGGAAACAGCATTAACATCTCAATCAGGGCCGGTGACTTTCTGAGCCGGGGACATGTGAAATGTTGTAGGAGATGGGGGGATTGTCACGCTCCCGTGAGACTCTTCTCCTGCAGCCAGAGCCTGCAGAGGAATAGTGATGCTCTATGACTGCCTCTGTCTGGGAGCTGACAGAGGGACCAGGGGCTGCTCCAGACCCACCGTGGACCCAGAGCTATTTCAAGATCTGGGAGTTTTGAGCTCAGTGGCAGAGAGCTCACAGCTGGGTGTGCGGCCTGGTTAGGAGAGATGATATTACAGTGAGCCCAGGGGCAGATTCCTCTCACCACCCCTGCATTTGGCTAAACCCAGCCCTAACTGCCTTCAGAAAAGCAGGCAGAGAAAAATGGAGGGCTGCTAAATAACTTGAGAAAATGCAAATTACATCCTTCAAGAAGGAGAAGATCACAACCACGCCAGAGGAAGCTGTGAGCTGAGTAGTAGCAAAACAGGGTGACAAGTGAAAAAGGAGCTGTCAGAGAAAGGAATAACAAAACAGGCCCCGCTCGGATGGGGCTGGCTGCGCGTGGGAGGTGTTGCTTGCGAGACTGTACTAGTGACCGCTCCTCTTCGGGCTGCACCAGGAAAACCCCCAGATAGGGAAGGCAGAGATGGAGAAAAGAATGTTTGCTTGGTGATGGCTGGATAAAGGAGCGGTCCCGTGCCCCCGCAGTGGGTAGCCATGCTGGTGCCAGGTGGGAGCTGTGGGTGCCAGGTGGGGACGCTCTCTGGGGAATGCGTGTGCCACAGCTTTGCTCCCACCCAGTGGGGGAGGCTCGCCTGAGCCCCATTTTCAATTTAGTGGGGCATATTTGGTGCCTGCCTGCTGGTTGGCTCCCTGGGAATGCTGTCACTGTGGTGGGCTGGCTCTGGCTGTGCCCTGGCTTTCCTGTGCCAGACACCCATCCCCACCTCCCTCAGTCACTCCTGTCGGGGCTTTGCTTGAGGTTCGCTCCCCTCAGCAAGGTTTTGTGCTGGTTCTGGAGCTCAGCAAGTGCCCAGGAGCCTGCAGCCGCTGAGTGGGAAGGGGCCCGTGGGCACAGCATTGTGTTTTCATCTTCCCATGCTGGAGCAGGTTTGCTTTGGCTCCCTGGGCACGTGCCTCTTTGCACAGATGTGTCTGTGCTGATGTTCTGTGCAGAGATCTGCGGTCCAAGAGCAAAGTGCCCAGGTCAGAGCAGAGAGCAGCTTTCCTGGAGCAAACCTCCTTGCTTCCCCTTCCCCAGCATCCCTCATTTTGTCCCAGCTCCCCCTCTAGCAGCATCCCCCTCCCCTTGCCGGGTGAGGGCCAAGCGTCCCCGCTGTCACCATGCCCACATTTTGGACTCCGGGTGCCGTACCCCATCGCGCTCCCCGACAAAGCTCCTTCTGTTGGGGACAGAGCAGGGCTGGGGGGGCCAGGCTGGGATGTGTCCCCCCGAATACCAATGAGGAGGGGCAGCGCGTTTACCCCTGTGGCTGGGGGGAGGGGGGGAGCTGCGGGGTCTCTGTGCTGCAAGAACACCCCCCCACACCAGCTGGGGGAAAGGGGAAGGGAGGCCTCTCTGCAGCCCCTGGGAACAAAGAGTCAGTGTGGCTCGTGACAGCTCTAAGGAAACGCAGGGAAACAAATGTGCCACTAATAGGTGGGGAGGTTACCTAGGGAAAGATGCTGCCAGGCGGGCGGGCGGCCAGCCCCCTCCCCGGCGGGCTGCCAGGCACCGAGGGACTGCTCCTGGCACCCCAGCCTTGCCAGGGCTCAGGGGCTACACAAGGGCCNGACAGATACCTCTGGGGTTTTGTGCCGAGTAACCCTGCTGGGAAGGAGCACCCTTGCGCAGGGGACTGCTCGCTGCTCTCCCCCCTTCTTCCTCCACCATTCATGTGCCACAGACCTCGGCTTTTTTTGGCTGGGGGGAGGGCAGTAAGACTCCCTGAGGGATGCTGAGTGCAGAGGACCTCAAAGCCTCACAAACACATTCCAGAGATCTCTTTATATTTAAGCACTTCCATAAGCCTTTTGGGACTTGACTCGCAGTCTCCAGAGGCATAGGGGTGCTGGGATGCCTCTGCCATGCCCCAGCCTGCCCATGAGCAGCCTTCCTCTTCGCTTCCCACCAGCCTGGGCCCCGTCCCACCAGGGTGGTGGTGCAACCCCTGCACAGGGACGCCCCGGCTCTGTTCTGTGCCATTATCCTGCCAGCGAGCCGGGGCTGCCAGGAGTGGGCATTGCCAGACGGCTGCCTGGAGATAATCTGCCCCATTCCCTCCATGCACCCCGTTGTGCTCCTGACTCACGGCCGGCTCCAGTTTTCTGGATGTTGAGACGCTTCCAAGGTTTCCCTGGCAATGCACGGGGTCAAGCCCCACTCCCGGGGCTCTTTTCCTTGAGCCACTGGTTTTGCTGGACTCAGCCTCTGTCTTGCCTTGGGTGCAGGCTTGGATTTGGGTTTTGTGGTGTTATTCAAGCAGCAGGGGCTGAGTCTGTGGTGAGGTGCGGCTTTCAGCCCCCTGCCCCTTTCAGCAAAGTCCTTCCCTCCACATGGCATCATGCAGAGCATCCCTGTCCAGCTTCTCAGCGGTGCACTGGCAAATGGGAATTTGCAACCCATGGGAAAACGCAATGAAAAATCAAGTCTTCCTAAAGCTGAGCAGCAGTGCTAATTACACAGCTATTAAAACGCAGGAATTATTTATTCTCTGCCTGCATTGTCCCACATTCGGCCGTTGGCCACCTTTGGACCCCTGAAAGAGTTAAAAGAGCACTTGGAGGAGTTGATCCCTTTGTCCATCCATTTTGAACACAGAATAAAGGCATTTCCTTCCTCCTGTTTTCACAGCTCAAATCGTAGAAGGGTTCAACGCGATATTAAAGAATCGTGAGCAGAATTAGCCTCTGGTAATTTGAGTTCCAGAATGTGGAAGAAAAAATTCTTATGCAGTGATTTGAGGCTGAGTTAAAACTTGGTGCCGCTGCACGTGCATCCCACAGACGTGTGAACGTGCAGAGCCAGGTAATTAAGCTGCATTTGCTGGTTGATCTTCCCGTGGGTGGGTGCTGGATCCCCTCATCTCTAATGCTGGGACTGCCATGAAAACAAGCTGTCAGCAGTTTCCAGCACTGCTTCCAACAGGGTGCCTGCGCCACGTTCCTTCTCTTCTGCTCCCGAGGGACCTGTGGTGCTTTTGGTATTGGTGCTGGACCACACAGCCTGCAGCCCCAACACCAGCAGCTGAGCTTGGTGGGCTCCAACTTCCTGCCCAAGCTTGCTGCCTGGAGCACTGGGGGGGCTTTATCCAGTGCTCTAGGTGGGAAAAGTTCCCCATGCTAAAGTGCTGTAAGGGCCAAACAGATGAGTGTAAGTGGGAAAGATGCCCCTTTGCTCACCTGGGGGCTTTGCCAGTGCAGCAGGGGCTCCTAGGCATTGCTGAGGGGAAGCTGTGCCCTGCCTGCAGGGATGAGCTCAGGGTGCTCTGGTTTGGTGAGCCCATTTTCCTGAGTGTGCCAGCTGATATCACGTGCAAGGGAGCCCTGCTGGCAGTGCGTTGGGGATCAGTTTGGGGAGGTGGGGATTCATTTTCCAGATTCTCATCCTTGTTAAATTAATTATCATCTCAGGCTTATCCTCACTTAACCAGCGAGACACAGACTTCTGTGGTTGGGATCCCACTGCCCAATGGATTAGGGGTCTTACCAGCTGCCTTCCCCGGCCCTTCCACGATTGTTGCACCCTCCTTTGCCCACAGAGGCTTTTGTCCTTGTTTGTATCTGCATTTCCCTTCAGGATAGGAAAAGCTGGATTAATTTTTACTGCTCCCAAGGGAGCTGTTGGTAACTGAAGACATCCCACTGTCTTGTTTCCTCTAAACTGGGAGGCAGGAAATGGCAAGGATGGTTTAGTATGGTTTCCTCACCCCTGCTTCTCCCTGTCTGGTCCTCGCTGCCCTTCCAGTGGGGGATGGCATTGGAGGCAGAGCTGCTGTAAGAAAAATAAAGTGGCACAGACTTTCTACAGACCTGGGGCTGGAGGAGAGATGTTTCCCTGGGAGGTGCAGCCAGAAAGGGCTAGACCATCCACTTGAGCGTTTGGGAAATGGTAATTTTGGGATTCCACTGAGAATGGAGGGAGAGGTGCTAGCTATGTTGCGTGGATGGAGTACTAAATGTGGAAAGCACAGGGGATAGCTCTCAAAAAATGTCTTCTATCCCAGAGCTGGGAAATTCTCCATCCTCAGACAGAGGAGTTCCCATGGCAGAACTGGGAAAGGGACCTGGGAATTCTGATCCTGTGTCTCCCCACACCCTCCCATCCCTGGTATGACACTCAAAGGGACTTTGTCCACCTAGGAGCCCCACAGATGGGTGGGTGCTTCCTCTCCTCCACTTTACTCCATCTAGGATGGAGTAGTTTTTTGCCAGGGGGCACCATTGGCCGGTCACTACTTGACAGAGACTTGCAGTGGCAGCAGGGGTCTCGAGATGAGGGCTGAAGTTGACCTCACCACGGCACCCTTTTGGGATGTTTGCCTGAGGTTTGGCAATTCTTCTTGCCATGGACCAGCACATACTCTCCAAAATATTTGGCAGTGTAGTCTGGCCGATCCAAGGCAAGAATGGTGGAAATGCAAAATGGGTGTGGGTTGGAGGGTAGATATTCAGCCCCGGGGATAGTCCATGGCAGCTCCTCTCTATTGCACAGCTGGGCTGTTACTGCCCAGCAGTTAACGCTGGTGCTATTAATTACCAATCATAGGGATAAAGTCGGGGCCATGTAGTGAGAGTGGGGATCTGTGCTTGTGGGGTAAACAGGAGCAAGGAAGTGAGGAGCGAGCAAGGGGGCTGGCTGCATTCCCAGGACTCGGTGGTGTTCCCAGCTCTTGCTGTCTGACCGGAGGCATTTCCACCTCCCGGTGTTGTCCTCCCGCTCCAGCTCGCTTGTTCTCTTCCCCACGGGCTCAGCATGTTGCTCATTCCTGCATCCTATGATTTCACAGCATCCCCACAGCCGGGTGCTAATGAGATTAGACCCAAGCTTTAAGATGTCTCTCTCTATCCTTTGCCATCCAATTACACAGCCCGCATGGTATCTGATTGCCTGTGAGAGGGGAGGACTGGGGCTGGCTGGGATGGGAGGATGCAGCTGGTCTTTCTGGGTATCAGCCCCACCGTGCCGAGTGGTTTTCTTTCTTTTATTTTCTTTTTCTTTCTTTTTTTTTTTTTCCATTCTCCCCTTGGCTTTGAGCGGCTTCGTTTGGCTTTTTCATCGCTTCTCGATGTGGCGGCTGGGCAGAATTTGTTTAAATTAACTGCTTGAATGGCAGCGTTTGTGTGTGTTGGTGGGGGGGAGCTCAGACAGCACCAGAATGGATGAGGGGGATTAAAGGTGCCTAATGGGTTCCAGATGGGCATCCTGGACTGGGAAACACCCCCGCAACCCCAACCTCAGCCAGGGGCCACTGGTGAGGAGCTTGGGGCTGGGAGCTGGGATGCTACAGCAGGAGGGTGGCTGCTCCAAGCATGTGCCAGTGGGATGGGAGTGCCCTGGGGCTCCCCAGGTGCTGGAGGTGAGCAGGATGCACTGCAGGAAGCACCTTACCTGGCTGGCCCGGAGCATGGGATGCAGCAGGCTCTGCTCTCCCTGCTGCAAGGCTCTGGGGATGTGGGGCTGGGGACACTTTGCGTGTGATTCCAGCTTCCAGAGGTGTCTCAGCTCGATCAGCTGACATTGCAAATACAGCCTGCTGGGGCAGCACCACTGGTGCATCAGTTTCTGCTCTGCAGTCTTGGTTGCAATGAGGAATGATAATATTTAGTCTTTGTTGCCCTCCCCCTGAGCTCTAGAGTAGCTTGGGGCGAGTGCTTGCTCAGTTCAACATCCCCACCACTGCAGATGTCAGCGTATTTTTTTCATATTTACAGATAGAAAACTGAGTCACAGAGACAGGAACCAAATTGCCTGTGTGGCCCTGCCAGTTGCATTTCCCAGCTCTGTAGGGATTAGAGACATGGTGACAGCTCTGCCCATCTTTCCAAGGGCTGTGCCTCCCACCAATGGCCAGATTTCTCCTCCAGACCTGCTACATGATGCCAGGGCTGTGTGTTTGCAGCCTGTCTGGTGGCAGAGCCTTGATTGGAAGCATGTCAGTCCCAAATGAGATGAAGAGTGTGGAAGTGAAGGGCTGCTGAGGTTTGGTGTCACTGACGGGGACCTCAAGGTCATTGCTTTTAAGTTTTATTAAAGGCTGAGAGCGAGAGGAGGATATAAGCTGTGAGTCACTCATCTGCTGGGAATACCACCTGTGCTGTAGGTCAGCACATCATTTTGTGGGAGATTTTAACTTTGTTGGGGCAACAGGGCTGCCCAGGGAGTGGACAGGTTTAATGGAAGTGAGCATCACGTTTAACCTTCTGCTGCTGAAAGCTGGCAAAGCCCTGGTCCTGGTGGGAACGAGCCCACTCACCCTGAAATAGCTTTTTTGTGAAGGCAGGGATTTGCTCTGGTGTGTCCAGCTGCAGCCAAGCAGGGTGAGAATGAGGCTCAGGAGGGAGACCCACAGCCACACTCCCCATCCATGAGGGAGGTGGCAGAGGAGGGCTGGGTGTCGCAGGGACACGTAGGGTGGTTTGGAAATGCTGGCTGACCTCCATCACCTGCTGACCCTCAACCAATGCTCTGTTGGCCAGCCCTCCTAGCCCATCCTTGGCCCTACATTCCCCCACCCAGCTCTTGTTTCCTTCCACAAATACTGAGAAAATAAACAGCATAGCCAAAAGGGGACATCCCTACATCCCTCCACACACAGCTGCCTCCCCAGGGAGCCACACAGGTGGTGACCCTGCATTCCTCAGTCTGAGGGTTAACTGAGAGAAAGCAAATATTGGCTTTCCTGAGGCTGCCTCAGCCTGTGCCTGTGGCTAGGGCTGCCTCTTGCCTAAGGAAGGGGATGCGTGGTGCAGGCAGGGCCCCATTTCTGGCAGCGGTGGTTGCACAAACATGGCTCTTCACCTGGGTAGCTCAAATTCCCATTGTGGCCTTGATCCCACTCCTTAGGGCGGGATCTTCCTATCCCCCATCCTCCTTGACTCTCTTCATCCTGGTCTTGTCTCTTAGCAACTACCCCTGCCCAGGACCTGGGATGTGCAGGGAGGGATGTGACACTTGGTGTGCATCAGTCACTTTGTCACCTCCAGAGTGAGGATGAGGTCGTTAACCCCCATGCTTCCCCCCCGTGGCAGCCGCTGCTCTGCCTCCAGCTTGACACCGATCCCCCTACAGTAACGATATGGGTGGCAATCAGGGAGGAATTAAAGGATAATTAATGCCAATCCACATGGAAAATTGCTCTCGTCAAACAAACCTGATATCATTTTTTTGATGAGCTGACAAATTGGGTTGATAAGTAGCGACTGTGCTGACACATTATACCGAGACTTCTTCAAGTCATTTTGCTCTTGCCTGGAGGATATTGCCATGAAAACATTAATATTCTGCAAAAATCTGTGTAGCATTTCTGACAGCGTTCTTCACTGGTAGAAATCCCTAGGGGGAATTGCAGTGGTCACCCCTCTGGCAGGGTGCACTGGAGGTCTGATGGAGGTGAACTAATGTTCGGTATCTCTGCAAAGCTGCGGTGGTCCTGGAATCTTTGGTGCCTTTTGCCAATCACCCCCCCAATATCCTGCTCTCTTGTTGCCTCCTCTTTCTGCCGTGGCACCGGCTGAGGGTGAGCTGAGTGGCGTGGGTGATGTAGCTTGGGAAGAAACCACCTGCACAGTGGCAGGACTCAGTCTGGGAGGAAACGTGACCCCATAGGCGAAAGGAGCGGGGCTGGTGCTGCTGGCGGGATCCTGGTCCAGCGGGGATGCTCCGCCTGAAACACCTGCACTGGAAAATATCCTCATGCAAGGTCACGCAGCTGGGGAAAAAAAAATGTAGGTCACAGCTACAAGCCCGGGGAGCGGTGTCTGGGGATGTGGTTACACTGAAAAGGACTTAGCAGCCCTGGGGTAAGCCTGCTCTGGGATGCAGGCTTCCAGCCTGGGCAGTGATGGATGCGTGGAGTAGCTCTGGGTACTGGGGAGTTGCCAGTTTGGGGGCCAGGAGGGAGGCCTCTGTTGAGCATAGTTTCTGCTTCAGGGCCCACAGTTTAGAGAGATGTTGGGAAATTAGAAAGTGCTCCGAGAGGAAGTAGGATAATTGGAGATCTGGAAAATCTGCCTTCCAGTGAAAAGAATTTAAAAGCTCAGCCTATTTAGTGTATGCAAGAGGAATCTAGGAGACAAATTTTCCTCCATCTCTGCATACCTGCATGGGGAAAAGCCTGATTATAGGGATCCCATTAATTAAAAAAAAAAAAAAAGAGAGAGAGAGAAAGCATAAAATCATTCAATAGCTGGGGGCTGAAACTAGACAAATTCAGACTAGAATTAAATTTGTCTTTTTCATGACAGAGAGCAATTAACCATTGAACACTCAGCTGGGAAGAGGTGAATTGAATGTCCTTTGAAGTTGCAAAGGAGACTGTACTTCTTTTCCCAGTGGTGAAAACTGGAAGTGTCAGTTGGAGCAGAAATCCCTGGGAGGGCTGTGGGTCTGGGCTGAGTGCTCAGAGGTGTCCCAGTGATAAAGTGTCCCCTTCTGGGTGATGGATGACACCCATCCGCTCTCCCTCTCTGGGTACTGGGGACATAAGTCCAGTGCCTCCAACACAGAGCAGGTCCTTAATTGCTCTCAAAGCCCCCAAGCATCCTCGCTCTGTGAGGCTGGCAGAGCAAAGCTGGCTGCAGAGGCTCTCCTCTGTCCGGGATGATGTGAGTTGATGTCTGAACAGGTACATCTGCGGATAGGGATGGGGCTGCCACAGCCGGGGGGCTGCAGGAGGGGGTTCCAGTTGCCCCTGCTGCTCTCAGCCAGGCTTGGGGAGATCCCTGGCACCGGTGTTCCCACGCTCTCCCTGGGGAATGCTCAGCCATGGCCTTCCCGACCTCTGTGCTGCAGTCCTGTCTGAGCATCTTAGGTGGAAATAAATTTTACTAGCACTATAAAAGGGAAAGACAGCTTTGCTTTAATTTTATGAGCTCTAGAGTGCTTTGCCTGGTTAGGTGCTGGCTGAACTTTGCAGGGGCTCTGGCTTGGAGTTCACAGGGCAAATAGCCGTGGTGGCTGAAGATGTTCTCTCTTCCCTACATTCCTCCCTTGCCCATCACAACTGCTCCTCCTGTACCCCTACCTCCACAGAGCCAGACAGGACCTGTTCCTCTCCTGTTCCCATCCATTTGCAGAGAGATTCCAGCAGTGACTGTGACAGCAAGGCCAAAACAGTGCTCCTGGATTATCCCAGCGTAGGGTTTTCCTGTCTGTCAGTGCCCAAAATTGTGTCTGAAACAGTAAGAATGTGAACCGGGGCTGTAGATGAGGACATGGCTCTAGGGAACTCACACTGTAGCTGCATATTTGGGGACACTTATAGAGTGGGGGGCTGCTATGGGGAGCTGTCAGTGCCCCCATGAGCAGGGCACTTGCAGCCTGCCAGTCCCTGATCCCCCGGTTGTAGGACTGTCTTTGCATCCTCTGGGAATCTTTGTGCTCCTGTGCTTGCAGCCTGCCACTGCAGGGCCTGGGTTTTGTGCTTTTGCTTCTTTTTCTTCCCTTTATTTTCCAGCCTCTTTCACAAAGACACCTATTCTCCCCTCACCGTGCCCTGGGGATTTACACAGAAAACTCACCCTCAACATGGCAAAAGAAAGGCCCGGGCGGCCAGGGAGAGGAAGCTCACACAAAATGTGGTGTGTGGCTCTTTGTGTCCCCTTTGTAATTCCTCTGCACAATGAACTGCCCTGGCCACCCACCAGCCCCGGGCTACCCCAGGTGCCTGATCCCTCATGCCCCTCGATGTGGCAGTGGGCAGAGATGGGAATCCTCCTCGACAAGCGGTTGAGAGCCCAGCCTTTGTGCTCAGAAAAGGGGAAATTTGGGCAGGATGGAGATCGCCATGTTCCTGCAGCAGCAAAAAAAGCACCTTGCATCCCCGCTAGCCCCCAGGCAGAGCGCTGGGGGTCCCTCCGGCAGAGCCCTTCCATCAGCCCCGCTCTGACGGCTTTTAACATGCTAATGACCCTCTCAAGGGCAGGAGCAGCTCTGTGTAAAACCCATGTTCAGCCCTCGGTCATGGACATTTGCTCGGAGACACAGTGTTAAATATTTATCCTCCCCGCCTCCCCCCCAGCTCCGCAGGCATTAACAATAGCGATTGCAACCAGCCCCTTCCCCCTCGCCGGGAACATGTGGCTCCCGGACCATGACAGCGAACGTTATCGTTTGTACCTGTGAATTATTGATAAGGTATAAGATAGTTCTTGCAGTGAAAAAATAATGAGAGGGAGAGGCTGCAGCCTGGCGGGGCAGGCGCTCCTTCAAACCCTCTTCTCCAGGGGCAAAATGGGAGGTGGGACCCTGTTCCTGCTGGGCCCGTCCACCAGCTGACCGTGCCGGCCCTCAGCAGCGTGCGGCCAGCGCCCGGCTGCCGTTGTGCCTGGTGACTCCTCTCGGCGTGGGTCTGGCTGGCGCCTGTCCTCTCCTGGCCGTCCGCCGCCTTCCCCGGGGGAGGTTGGGCAGCTGCCCTCCCTCCCCGGCCCCGCGCTGCCGGAGCCACCCGTGAGCCGGGGACGGTCGCTCGGGCAGCTGCCTGCGGGTCGTGGGGGTGAGCGGGGATGTCCCAGCTCGGCGGGGCGGCTGCTCGCCCCGCGGTGCCGCGGCGGGGAAGGGGCAGGCACTGCCCGGCCCTGCAGACGCTGCGGCTCCAAGGAGCAGATGGGAGAGCCTTTCAGCTGGCCGGGCTGAGGGGCTCGGGAGGTCTCCAGGGGCTGAGGGAGAGAGAGTGGTCTTTGGCCTGTGGCTTTATGGCCACCGATACGCTGTCCCTGTGCCCTAATCTGTCCCTGGAAAATCCTGGATGATGCTGCTGAGTCCCTGGAAAGCAGGTGGCAGTCCTGAAAAGGGGTCAGGTCCCAGGTTTAGGGCTGTCGTTCGGTTGGTAGCTGAATGCCATGTCCATCCCCTTAGCCGTGTCCCAGAGAGTCCCTGTGTCTGCCAGCTGGAGCAACTCTGCGCTCCAGCCCTGCTTGGAAGCCTCTGGGATGCCATGCGGGAAGGTACAGATGGCTCAGGGGGATCTTGTCATGGTGGCGTGGGCAGTCTGATTAAAATGGTTCAAAGCCCAGCTTTGATATACTTAGACCCTCAACGCTGCTGCTGTGTTTTGCAGGGAGAGCATGAGCAGGATTGTCCAGGCAGGCATTAGCCTGCGGATCTGGGCCAATCTGTGGCCACACATCTGCGTCCCTGGGCCTGGTGGTGGAGAACCAGGGTCTTCCTCCCTGCCTCACCTCCCCAGAGTGCTCTTTAGGTTGTGTGTGTAAGGAAGCATTGCTGGGAGAGGGGCATTGAATGGTCTTTCCACCAGCCTCAGAAGACGGGCTGGACTGCTGAAGGGGCCGTGTCCTCCGCTCTGCTGCTCCCTCCGCTGCTGCTTTTCCAGGTGTGCTGACACAGGAGTGGGCAGAAAATAGCAAAGGCTCAAAGTGAGAATTAAGGAGTGATTAAGAGAGCGTGTGTGTGTGTGTGTGTGTGTGCAGTGTGTCTGCACGCTGGAGGCAGTGTGGACGTGGTGCAGTGGGCAGTGGGTTGCCATGTGTGTGCTCTCTACAGCTGGAGAAATTCCCTGGGAGTGCAGCAGTGCGTGTGGAGAGGGTGCTCCAGCCTTACCCTGGCTACGAGCTGCAGTGAGGAAAGGGTTGAGTACAGCTCTCGATCTCACTGCAGCAGAGCATCCCTGAGCTGGTGATTGATCCCAGCATTAAAGGATCTGGGAATGTGAGCCCTTGTCTCCCTGCTCACCCTTCTGCTCCCTGACTTGTCTCCAGCTGTGCAGCAAATACAAGCCAGTCCACCCAGATATCAACTTTGAAGCGTGGATTTCAAACACACTCTGTCCTCATCCCCTCTCGCATGTCTGATGGGATGCACGGGGAGCAGCAGGAACACCAGGCTCATGAAACAGCCCCGTTCAAAGCCTGGGACTGCAGCTTCCACTTGCAAGTTTGCAAGCAATTACCAGGTGGTGTCCCCTGCCTGTGTTCCCTGCCTTTTCTCCCAGCCTTTTCCCTTGCAAACCACCCTGCCCTCTGCTCTGCTTTTTAAGGGAAGAGCCTGACACCACAGCAGACACAAAAGCCAGAGCACACAGACGTTGTGTTGGGCTGGGCTCCTGCAGGTTAAGGTGGGGAATGCTACAGCCCTCCTGTGCCCCTTCCTGTGGTCCCCATGGCTCCAACTCAGCACTGAATTGTGGGGCTCACACCAAGCCAGACTTGAAGGTTGAGGAAGAGAAGTTTTCTGTGCAGGGGGCAAAGCAAGACAGTAGCACCTTGGCCTCTTACTCATGCAAAGACCAAACCCAAACCCTTTTTTTCTCTAGCTGCATTTTGGCTAGAAGGGTGCAGTGGGGATGGCTCATCCCGTACTGGATCCCAGGGTGCTGCAGGATGTTCACGTGCTCAGCCAGAGCTGTGGCTGTGTGTGCAGGGGGAGGATCCAGCCCCTTCCTTGCGCGAGGCAGAGGCGAGACAGTGCACGTAAACTCGACTTCACAAGACATCAAATGCACTGTGGTTGGATGGAAATTGGCTCTTGGAGCTCCTTTCTTACGGCACACAGCAGCTCCTGGCTCCCACTCCCCCCTCAGCGAGTGGATGGGCTGATAATATGAAGAAGCCTACTCCCCTTCAAGTCACTGTGCCTGGGATCTCATCTCCAGGCTCACTGACAATTTGCATTAATGTTTGCCTAACTAACCAGGAGCCCTCTTACATCCTAATCGCCTTTGCTGGGGGGCTCACATGGCTCATGGGGCAGCAGGACCGGCAGAAGCGTTTCTGGGCTGTCTCCTTTGTGCTTCAGCAATCTCTAACCCTCAGAGAAAAAAAAAACAAAAAAAAACCAAAAAATCCTTTGCCAGAAGAGTGAGCCCTTTTCCCAATATACTTGAAATTACATCCTGGATTTCTGTCCAGCCAGGTCCCTGCATTGTTCCTGGGCAGAATTTCAGTGTGGGAGCTGGCTAATTTGCAGTATTTTACATAATGTAGCATGTTGTCAGGAATGCTTTTAAATGCCTGTAATATTTAATTAGGAGGCAGATTTCAGCATATTAGGCAGGAATGGGGCTATCTAATTAGTTACTGATTATTTCATATCCATGAAGTCAATTAAGTAAAAGCTGGAGGCAAGCTCCTGTGTATGAATGCACCCCATTTTTGGGCTGTTCTGGGATGCAGCAGGGTTGTGCTGGTTGTCTGACCTTGGAGCAGCTTGTACCTATCCAGGGCTGCTGAAGGGCTTTCCCCCTCCATGAGAGCCATCAGGAGCACCCAACCTGCAGTCCCAGCTGCAGAAGGACTTCTCCCACCTTGGTCGTGTCTACAGCCTCCTCTCACAGGGCTCTGACACCTTCTGGGGCCTGTTTCATGCTTGTCTCTCAAACCTGGTATTTTTGGTCTCAAAACTGATCTGGAATTTGACAAAATATGAATCATCCAAGAGATGTAAGAGCGGGCAGAGTCCTGGGCAGACTAGAGTGTATTTTTAGACAGCACGTGTTGGAATTTAACTGTTTCATAGGGAAAAAAGGAGGTTTTCAGCTCTGAGTGCTCTGGCCATGCTGGGAACCCCACTACTTGCCCTGCGTTGCACTGCCAGCCTTCCCACAGCAGCGCAGGAAGGAGGATGAGGGGTCAGGCTGTGCTGCACATCCCCTTCTTGACTCTCCCATCGCAGAGGACCACGCTGGGGGTCCAAGTTCTGTCTTCGTGGGTCCCTTTATCCACTGCTGGGAGCTCATGGCACGGATGTGTGTGCAAACAGGATCGGCAGTCACTGGGCACCTCCAGGAGCATGGGTGTCTCTGGGGGCACCAGCACCCAAAGTTGCATCTGTAGCCCAGCCATGCTGCCATGTCCTTGCACTCACAGCAGTAATGATGACTCATATTCCTCCCCAGGCTGCCCTGAGATGGCTCCTGCTGCATCTAGTGGTGGGATCCCAGTCTGTAATGCCCCCACTGAGAGATAGCCACCTACCTCCCTCCAAGGAGGCTGATATCTGCCCAGCTGGCAAACTAGGTCTGGATCTTTCCCCCTCTGTGGGGTTTGCGGCCAGGACCCCGCTGTTCGGGAGATTTCATTCTCCTTTTTATCTTGGCGGTTGGAAGCCAGGGAGCCGATAATGATGAAGGAGTATAAAATGTCAGCAGGAAACCAGCTTCAATCAGAACTGTTAAAAATAAACCCGCCAGGCCTGCTCTGGCAGGGGTAATCAGCCTCAGCAGCTCCTCTCTCCAGGTCTTAGAGCACGAGCCACAGCCGTGCCAGCAGTACCAGGCCACCTGAGGAGCCGTGCTGGAAGCTGGCTGCAGCCTTGGCAGCTCCAGCCCTGGCCAGCACCTTCCCTGGAGCTGTGAGGAGCATCCACCCAAGCCGACCAGGGGAAAGGATCCCATCCCCTCTTCCCGGGCAACAGCCTGACTCTCCCCTCTGTGGAGTTCCCCTCTGCAATCCTGGCTGCTCTTGAGCTCAGGCTGCGGCAGGAGATGTGGGCATGCGGGTAACGCAGCCCCCAGCTATTAAGGCACCTCCACAGGGCAGAGCCAGCCTCGGGCTCTTGGGGTCACAGAACCTCTGTCCCCACTGTGAGTCAGATGCACTTGGAACAAAGACGGGAGGTGCATTGTTAACCCCAAAGGTAATTAACCTCAGGGCAGTTTGGAGGATGTGGGGCTGCTCCATCTCTTGAACTTTAATGTGGAGATTGAAGAGCTCTGTGAGATCTGTGGTCTTCTGTGAGACCCCCTAGGTGCCCACAGACTCAGGGCCAGAACTTTACAGTCTGTGCTTTGTGGTTGGGTGCTGCTCTTGGGCTTGAGCATTGTCCAAGGCTCCATGCATGTGTGGATCAGGGAAAGGGAGGAGGAGCACCTAGATGTGGCTCCAGCAACTCATTTCTGCCTCCCCAAAACAAGGAGGGGCTGTTGATCCACAGCACAGGCAGGTCCGTGGCGTGGGAGCTGCAGCTGTACTCGTTACCTGCAGGCAGAGGCTTCCCCAGACCTGTGGTGTGGTTTTGTGGTGCTCAAAGAGGAGCTCTCTGGAGGGAAGCCCTGTGGGTTGGAATGCAGCTCCCAGTCCCCTGTGGCATGGCCAC
Source organism: Regulus satrapa (assembly GCA_013396955.1). NCBI lineage: Eukaryota > Metazoa > Chordata > Aves > Passeriformes > Regulidae > Regulus > Regulus satrapa. The sequence continues at coordinate 620,292 of VWZN01018305.1, forward strand.
GACTGGGTGCTGCTCTCCCAGACACCCTCTCGAGAGCAATTGTTGCTGGGCAAGGGCAGCCCCAGCTTGGACCAGCCTTGTGACAGGGCTTTGCTGCCTGCCTTCCAGCAGTTCTTATCTTGGCTTTGATGTGTGTCACAGGAGATGGAGCCTTTTTATCTGCCTGCTGGGTTTTCCCTGTGTGTCCCTGTGTTTGATTCCCATGCTCGAGTCCTCTTGTAACCGTTTACTCGCTGTGCTGTTTCCCATCTGCTTTTCCTTCTCCTATCCTGGCTGCTTCCTCCTAACCCTGTGTAAAATCACATCTCTTTAACCAGCTGTTGGGCACGATTTGAGATGTCCCACTGGCTCCACCCTGGCTGCCTTTCACTCTGCATTGCATCTCCTACTTCTCATTCCACTGCCAGCCTGTTTCAAGTGCTTTCAGGAAGCCCCAGGCTATGAGACATAAGAGTTTTACCTGTCTGAGTGCTAGGGCCAAACATCAGGAGTGTGAAGGACACTTAGTCATGTCAGGGCATCTCGACAAGCTGTCTTGCAAGGTTCACCCTCGGTTTCACAACATCCTCCAGCCCACAGGGAATTTGCTTTAGTTCTTCTTAAAGCTGGAGCCAGTTGCTATCCCAGGACCTGTAATGCTGAGGAGCAGCATCACAGATCCACAGCATCCCTTCTTGGCTCCCCAAGATCTGGGACAGATCTGGGACAGCCGGGACGCAATTCTCAGCTTGGCTCAGCCTCATTCACACCTCGGAGGAATCCAGGAGGGCTGGCAGGGCTGGCTTCACACTTATTAGCAATTAAAAGCCTCAGAGCCTGGGAGTCAATTAGTTCTGGGCTCTGCAGTGCCGAAAACCCTGGGGATGAGCCTGCTAACCAGAGCTGCAGCCAACTCCCCACAGGGCTCAGGGCTGGCTTGCCAGAAGAGCTATTTGCTTTTTCATTTACACCTTGGATGAGTGTTGCAGCGTGGAGTTTGGGGTATCTTGTCGGGTGTGAGCTGCCAGGCAGGGAGCATGCTGGAGGATGTAAGGCTTCGTGGCAAGCGGGGCTGGAGCCTGGCACTTCTCAGGGCATAGCACAGTCATGCAAGGGGTCGTGATGGGGTGAGAGGGGATTGACCGTGTTCAGTCACAGAGCTCCATGGGAAGGTCTTGCTGTGGCACGCTGCTGTCTGCTGGAGGAAGAACCACGCATGGTCTAGCAAATCCCTGCCACCACCCCCAGCTCGCTCTGTCCCGAGCTCTGGAGCTGCTCTGGTTTGCTGGACATCCTGGAACATGTGGGTCTGTGAGTGCTGGGGTTCTACGCTCTGGGCAGCAGGTTTCCTCTGCAGGGCTGGGGGGCCTGGCATGCAGCCCTGGGGAAAGGGACACCTCTGTGCCTTTTATTTGCAGCATGTGGGGAACATGTTTGAAATGAGCCAGGGTATGCAGATGTGAAGCAGGTAGGTGCACAGGCTGGAGGGTAGTGTAGGAGCTTGAAAAACATGCTTTGGTGGAGGGTTCGTGCATGGATTTCCTGCTACTAGAGGGTAAGACAGAAGCAAGAGCATGAAAAGATTTGCTGAACATGAGGACTAAGGGGACTTGGAGGTGGTGAGAAGCAGGGAATGGAGAAAAGCAGGAGGCTGTGCAGCAATGGGGCCAGTGGCTGGGTGCCTTGGCTCCCAGTGGCAGTGGGACACAGAGGCTGTGAGCCAGGCAGGTGCAGTTTTAACACTCAGTGTCCAGCCAGACAGTTGCTGGAGGAAACGAACCCTCCCCCAGGAGACAGTGGGAACCGGGGTGGATGTGTCAGCCACAGAGCAGCTCCTTTTGCAGAAAGTGACAGGCTGGCTGCTCCCACAGGTGGGTTGCAGGACACTCCCCTGCTCCCCCCGGGCTCTTGCCAGACCACAGGGCACTGGACACAGAAGGTGCTGTGGCTCTCTCAAGGCACTTTGGGACGCGGGGGAGCTGATGGCGATGCCTTAGCCTCGTGTTGGCTCCCGTTCCTGCAGATAACGAGGTTGCAGGAACAAAGGGACACTGTGGGGAGGGGGCGGTGACAGGCACGCAGGGTTTGCAGCTTGTTATTTCACTTGTGTTTCCATTAAAGCTGCTGCTTTTAACTTGTTTCAATCTCTGAAGAGGCTCCAGGGTGTGCAGCAGATGCTTTATTCCCCCTCCCTCCCACCCTCCCTCTTTTCCTTGGCCAGCTCCCCTTGTTCCCATAGCATCCCCCTTCCCACGGGGGGCGAGTCCCGCAGCTCTGGCATGGCAGCGCAGCCCACGCAGGAGCCCATCCTCGCTGGGGCTGGAGCGGAGCCACTGCTCGGGCTCTGCCCTGGCAGAGAGCTGCTCCGCAAAGTCCGGCTCGTCCAAGTGCCCTCCCGGCACAGAGCATCCCCCTCGCTGGGGACGCTGCATTCCCAGTTTCCCCAGTGTCCAAACACGGCGCTGCTGGTGTTACCCCTGGTGCACAGTGCCTCAGAGCCCCCAGGGTGTCCTCTCAGCCCACACTGACACCGTGGTGGCACCCTTGGGTGATACCAGCGAGGGTCAATTGCTGGTGCTCCGGTAAAGACAGCGGGTCATGGCATGGGTCAGCAAATGTCCCTTTGAAGCCACTGAGATTTATGTATGCCCTGAAATGTTTTGCTAAGTCGACACCACCACGCTGGGGCTGGGACTCCTCTCACTAACTGTTGCCATGAGCATATGTTGCCTTTTACACGTGCTCTGCTCGTCTGTCCAAGCAACAAACCTCTCCAGCTTTAATGTTTTTGGAAGCATCTGCATCTCCTGGGAGGGAAGGAACCAGGGCCAGAGCCTGGGGCCGGCACGGCACTTTGAGAAGCCTGGGGAAAGCAGGGTTGTATGCATGAAAGCATTGCTCCTTTCTCTGTTCTCTTTTCACACTGTGTGGGCACAGTGGACAGGCAGAATTTGTTGATAGGGCTGGTGTCACTGAAGTCTGTGGTCTGGGACACTCAGCACATCGTGGTGTCAAGCTGTGTTTTGCCTTGCTGCAGCAAAGGATTGTTTTGTACTTATATATAAGGCTTGGCAAGGAGGAGTTCCGATTCAGTGCTTTCACTGGTGCTGAGAAAATAAGAAGAAAAGAAATATTACCAGAAAACTCAAGTAGGATTGGGGTCAGCTCCCCTAAGGGAAGTGATTATTTTCACTTGAACCACAGTGCCTGGTGCCAAGAGATGCCAAAGTTGCTGGTCCCTTTGAAAGGACTGTCCCATGGCCTGGAATTGTATCAACCACCATGGGCGGTGTGTGAGCAGGTGATGATGAGGATACATAGCCTTTGCACAGGGAAAGGGACACTCAGAGCTGGGCTGCCTGTGTGATTCATGGGGACCCCGTATCTTGCAGGTGGGGACGTGAACCCTGGTTTCCAGCAGGCATGGGGTAGAGATATGCATGTAAGGGCATAGAGAAGCACTCCCCATCTCCCTGAGGAGCAATGAGCCCTGCACAGGGCAGGAGAGGTCAGCGGTGGCTTTCAGCCTGGCGTGGTGACTGGAAGGATGGCTAGATGTCTTAATCTCTAGGACCGCCCTGCCTTCGCACAGTGCTTTGCTGTGCCACAGAGATGTCTCCTGTGCTGAATTTGGATGCTGCCAGCATCCTTGTCCCCTCTGTCTGTGCTGTCCCTGCTCCATGCAGCCTTTCCCAGTGCCCATCAAGGCTGTGTGGGTTGGGAGGCAGTTTCTGTGGCTGCAGGTTGCAGTCTCCCCCAGCTCGCTGCGGGCTGTGGCAACCAGAGCTAGGAGGATAATGAGATCTTAATAGTCCAATTATATCCCATCGATTTACTCAGCACGTAATTGTTGGCGGCTGGGGCTGCCTGATGAGCCGCTCCACTCCCGCTGCCAGCGGGGAGGGCTGTGCCACGCCGCCCAGCCTGGGATGCTCTTCACAGCCACCAGCTGCTCCCCCTTGAACCCCTGCAGGAACAGCACCTCCCTCCCCCACTTCCAACTCACTGTCCCCCCGCCTTCAGGGGGGGCAGTCACAAGAGTGACAGGCAGAGATCGGAGCAGGGTACCCTGCCCTGGCTGGGCATTCCAGCATCGGGCTGACCCCAGGTTGATGTCCCCCATACTGCCCTGGGGAGCAGAGGGGTTGTGCATCTCTGCCTGCCAATAAAACAGGCTGACAGAAGTGACTCCTGGTGGGTGGCAGTCCCCTGCCAGCAGAGCACTGGTGGAGCCATTGTCCCTGCAGCCTGCAATGGGCAGTGTGGTGCTACCAGAGGTGTGCCCAGCTGGCCTCCTGGCAACAGGAGTCAGCTCCTGAGCATCCACCTGCAGGTGTTCTTGTCACAGCAAGGCTTGGCAGGTGCATCTCTGTACTCTACATCTATTAATTTTCATTTTGAGCTGGCTGTGGCTGTGAGACCCACGGACTTCTAATCTGGAGGATTCACTCTTAGCTGTGATTTTAAGTTTGCCTTCGTGATTGTGTCGGCCGTCCCTTGTTCTAGTATTGTAAAAAGCAGTAAATAATGTTCCTTTTCCCCCACACCATGCTGCTTCGAACCCTGTCCCATTCCCTCCCATTTCCCCTTCTGGCGCCTCTTCCAGAAACCCTGCCATCTTTTCCAGAGTGGCAGGGGCTCAGGCTTAGTTCACCATGCCACACTTTGGCTTGTTTGTAACCATGCATCAGGCTGTGCCATCCCACCTTGTCCTGTGCAAACGCCTTCAGCCCCTGGGCTGGGGTTGCAGTGGGTGGCAGGCAGCACACAGGCTGCGTGAGATGGTGGAGTGAGATGGGCCGGGGGCACTGGTCTGTCTCATCTTCCTTGACCAGAAGCTGGGCCAGTGGAGCCCATTAAAAATCAGTGTGACATAATTCTGGGGGGCATCCCACAGTGCTGTGGGACCCTGTTCATACTGGCACTGGGGACTGGGGCAGGTGACACAGTGGACAAAATTCTGCCTTGTTGCCCTGGAATCCTGCTACTGCAGCGACAGGGTGGCTGCTCCCCGTCTCCAGCAAGCAGCTTCCTTAGGGACACCCCTCCTTGGGCACTGGGTCTTTGCAGCACTGGGGACTTGTGTGCATCACCTCGAGTGGATTCGAGTCGATCGTGTAACCACATGTGGGATTGTGAACATGTGGGTGGCACATCCCCCAGCGCAGGGCTGCAGGTGCTGATGCTGGCACAAGCAGTGGGTGCAGCAGCTCTTGCCCTGAAGCAGCAACAGGGAGTGCAGAACCCCTGGGGGATTCTGGGTTGTTGCTACTAATGCAAGTGCCGATTAGTCTATTGATTTTTGGAAATGCAGGAGTCTTACTGTCCCTTCAGCTCACCCCTTGTCACCTGTCAGGCAGTGAAGGTGGTGGTGTGAACAGCTGTCAGCCATGTCTCTGCTCATCCCTCAGCCCTGGACAGGCTGCGCTGGGACAGACAGCATGTGCAGAGTGATCTGAGACACGGAGTTGCTTAATAGCTGCTGGTGCCACAGTCCTTGCTGGGGAAATGCCGTTTGTGCTCTGACACAGCACCCCTGATCCGGGGAGCACTTGTCCCAACATGAAAGTGATGCTCCACAGGGCTGGTGGGTTTGGTTGCCTTGTCTGCTCGAGGCTTGGTGGATGTTTGTTGTGGCTAAGCTGGTGCCTGCATGACCGTGTCAGCACAGGTGGAGTGGAGCTGCTGCAGCAGTGCCTGGCCTGTGAGGCAGGGGCATGCAATGTAATGCATTTTCACTGTGGGAGCTGTGGGCTGGCAGAGGCTGAAGCCCCCATCATGAGTTTCCAGCATGGATGCTGGGGAGGAAACAAGGTAAAGAGAGGAGCACCCGCCTGGAGTCAGCACCGGTCCCGGGCTGGTGCGGGCGCTGCCAGGGTGGGAAGTCACTCACCTGCCACGGTGTGGCTCCGCAGGCCTCGCCGGCGCGCCTGGGACACCACACGGTCTGCAGCTTCGGCCTGGACGAGGTGCCCGCGTGGCTGCTGACACCGGGCAGGATGGACCTCTGCGCCAGCCCCGGAGCCAGCGGCCGCTGCCGAGCCGGGCTGCCTGGCG